>ONZH01016842.1:0-85304 GCA_900303285.1 Rhinella marina | reverse complement strand
TGCCACAGTTGTAAAAACTCAAGCACCTTGTGATACTGTAATAGGATGCCCTGTTGCAAAAAGTTAATTCTTGAAATGTCTTCACTCTTAGATATTCCACAATCAACTGTGAGCTACATTATTGCAAAATGGAAGCATTTACAGTAGGAACCACACAAAAGTGGCAGACCACTTAAAGTTACAGAGCTGGGTTGCTGAGTGCTGAAATGTCTAGTGTATAAAACTCACCAACGCTCTGCTGACTGAATAACTGCAGAGTTTTAAAAACTCAACAGGCATCAACACAAATAGTGTGCACTGGTAGCTTCATGGCATGGGTTTGCCTGCCTAAGTGGCTAGATGGAACCCTATTATCATCAAGCACAGTGCCAAATGTTGTATAGAATGGTGTAAAACACACCACCAGTGGACCCTGGAGCAGAGGAAACGTGTTCTGTGGACGAATGACACTTCTCTATCTGGAAGCCTGATGGACAAGTCTGGGTTTGGCAAATGCCAGATAAATGTTACCTGCCTGACTGCATTGTGCAACTGTAGAGTTTGGTGGAAGAGGGATAATGATGTGGTGTTCTTTTTTGGGAGTTGGCCCAGGCCCCTCAGTTCCAGTGAAGGTAAAAATAGCTTTGTGAAAACAGTTTGGGGAAGATCCTTGTATCCCAATGCACAAAGCAATTTCCATAAAGGCATGGTGTTAGGGATCAGTCCGTGCAGACCTACTATGCCAACTAACTGGTTTTGGCGTAGGGCTAACCCTAAGGGTCCATTCACACTTCTGTATTTGTTTTGCAATTTGTGGATCCGCAAAACACGCACACCGGCCATGTGCCGGTACTATAGAAATGCCTTATCTTGTCCGTGGCTGCGGACAAGAATAGGACATGGTCTATTTTGTTTGCGGGCCGCGGAACGGATACGGAACCATTCATACGGATGTGTGAATGGACCCTTAGGGTGTTATTCTGGAGTTTTCCTGTTATTCACCTTTTAAAGGGGTTCTGCAGTTCTTTTAAACTGATCATCTATCCTCAGGATAGATCATCAGTATCTGATCAATGGGGATCCGACACCCCGGGACCCCCGCCGATCAGCTGTTTGAGAAGGCAGTGGCGCTCCAGGAGCGCCGCGGCCTTCTCTGTGTTTTCCTCAGGCCCAGTGACGTCATGACTAGTTTCACTGGCCTGGGCGGGGCTAAGCTCCATTCGAGTGAACAGAGTTTAGCTCCGCCCAGGCCAGTCGTGACGTCACTGGGCCTGAGGAAAACACAGAGAAAGCTGCAGCGCTCCTGGAGCGCCGGTGCCTTCTCAAACAGCTGATCGGCGGGGGTCCCGTGTGTCGGATCCCCACCGATCAGATAAAAGGGGGGGGTTAAAGGGGTTCTGCAGTTATTTTAAACTGATGATCTAGCCTGAGGATAGATCATCAGTTTAAAATAACTGCAGAACCCCTTTAACCTCTATACAAGCATCTGGACTTCACTACAGGTTACCAAACAGACTTCTACCTTCTGGGATAGTCCTGTTTTATTTCCCAACGTACTCATTGAGGTCAGGGACTCCGGTGCAAGCTCCAGGAGCTTAGCTTCTATGGTAGTTGTATTAATTCCTATTCACTGAGCCCCTCCTAGTGGTGGCTGCAGGCAGCCAGCTAGTTTTTTAATAGAAAAAAAATTATCAATGTATTTTTGCCAGTTTTCTGGTGTAAATATATTAAGAAATATGGTGGTCAGAATGAATAGGATCAAGCCAAGCCGTTCCATTGAAGTGAATGGGGACGGCAGAGTTGAAATTACACCTGCTCGCTGCTGCAATGTCAATAGCAAGTAGGTAAACAGTGAAGAAAAGGCAAACAGCTGGTCATCAATATTAAAAAAGTGGACAACCCCTTCAACTCCTCATCCCTATGGGGAGAGATACACATACCCACCTAGTGAACTAAGGTCTATTAACTCCTCATGCACAAAAAATACATACAATTCACCTTTACATGAAAGAGCGCAGAGGGTGTAGCAGTTGCAGAGAGAGCTGAGCCTTTAGGAGTAATGGCAACATGCCCATTGCCACTAGAGGCTCATTTGCATATATTAAAAATTCATTTTTCTTTCAATGCTGGCACATGTCATGGGAGCTTCAGTTGCCAAGCCCAACTGCCAGTTTCAAAGGTACAAATCTGCTGAGTACAAAATGAAAGACTCACGCCTCATGCTCTCAGAATCAGAATGTAAGTAGCTGCACCAGCCATCCATCCATCCAGTAGTATTAGTAGTAGGCCATAGTTTTCCCTGGCTCCCGAAAGGCGCATCATTACTATTGAGGACAAAGACGATGAGATTGTGGACTGGATGGCTCACTGCTTCTCTCAGTCACAGCAGGATAATGTGGAGGTAACCATGTCTGATACCATGCCTTTGAGCCAGGGGTCACAACATTCCTCCTGGAACACCACACACAACTGCTGATAGTCAAGAGAGGGGGTGGGTAGGCGGGGGACCTCATACATATTGAAAGCTGTAGCCACGATGGTGGTGGTAGAGGGAGTGGTAGCGACAGTGCCACTTGTGGCAAATACAGAGCAGGGAATTGAGAGGGAGGCCAAGGAGCTCACAATAACAGTCCTGAGAAAAGGTGTGAGGAGAATAAGGACTCTGACAATGATTGTCTATTGGACAGGAACTGGGAGCCGAATTAGGGTGCACACAAAATCACAGCCATGTGCAAGATCTTCAGAAGTAAAATAAGCCATGGGCGTTCAAACACAAACATAGGTAGGTACCAGGGTTCTTTTGCAGTTCATGAGGCAGAATCACAGGATCCTGTGGGAAAATAGAACTGGCCAGCATTCCTAATCAGAACAAGTTTGCCCTCCTTCTCCTGGTCTTCTTTGTGGCAGCCAGCCCGCATACACAAGCAGTACAGTGTCCTTGTCATCATCATCATCATCAGCCACTTCTTCTCCTTCTCAGACTCCTCCTCCTCCGCTCCATCATGAGACATCATGAGACAACAGAATGTGTGCCCCTGAGAAAACTATTCGCGACCAACCATTAGCTTATATGCAAGTTAAACTCCCACCTGGCCAAGTTGCTTGCTGGCTCAGTTGCTGCTGTACCACTTAGTTGTGGTGAATGTGGTGCAATTCCATGCTTTTGCCCAAATGGTGTGTTGGACTCCTAGCCAGGCAAACTAGAATACCATAAATTTAATTCATAAATTGTCTGACTCTCATTCTGCGCCTTCACCAAAATTTAATTCTGCTGTGTGATAGTCGTATATCTGGCCAGCTATCCATTTTACTAAAAATGTTTAAAATTGTCATTCTCTAAATGGTCTGAACTGGCCCAGTATGCTATCTCTGTCCTCTCTTGCCAGGCCTCCAGTGTCATGTCAGAGAAGGTTTTTAGCATGGCAGGGGGTACGCAAATGGACCAAGTTGTCTTCTGCCAGTGTCCAAAACATCACTTTTGTCAAAATAAATGGCATGGATCCGTGAAGAAGATCTTAACACTTTTCCATCTGTGGACAATGAATAGATCTGCCTTTGCTGATAGTGCCATATCATGCTACTACCGTATGCTGTCTCCCTGTTTACCATCATGTGGAGTGCTGTATGGCTGCTGCTGTCACCACCACCACAGCTGCTAATCTCCTACTATCACTTCCATTAGTCCTACTGCCACTACCATTATGGCTACACAATCACCACCACTACTACTACTACACACATCTACTACTACACAAATCTACTTTTACTAGTGCTGCCACATGCCACGATTACCCTACCCTTTCCATATCCACATTGTACTGCTACTGTTCCTCCCAATTAAAATGGATAAATATTCTTAGCTCATTGAGAATAAGTCAATCTTTCTTCTGACAATTATCACTTGTTCATGCTGTGTGGAAATACAGGCAGGCATTCTGCCCCCCGTTAAGGCATAATTTTTGGACACTTGGCCCCAACAAGCTGCTGTTTTTTCCCATAACACTGTGTCTTGATATTTTTTACCTTTATGTAAAAAAAAATCTAAATTTACAGAAAATGTGGAAAAATTAAACAATTTTCTAAATTTGAATTTCTCTGCTAAGACAAATAGTGATTACTTGCAAAATAGTTATTAGCATTTGTTATATGTCTACTTTATGTTGGCATAATTTTGTAAATGTCATTTTTTTTAGGACATTAGAAGGCTTGGAATTTAAAGAAAATTTTTAAAACCGTTTTTTTTAAAGGACCAATTAAGTTCTGAAGTGACTTTTAATGGGCTTTCATAATAGAAACTGTGGAGACACGATGGTCAGTGGGTGCTCTCGTCTGCTGGCCTGGCTATCTTTATAAAGACCGCGCAGGGCCATGGCTCATACCATCGAATGTCCGTGCTCTTTTCCTGTGGGGAGAACACTGCTCAGACAACACAGGGTGAGGGTACAATACTCCAGGAAGGCTTTTTTGGATAACCAACAGTCAGCAGCATATAGTACAGTCCCAGCAAGGACACAGGATGGCACACTTGTCAGCGCCTTCCGGGGACCCAGGGCCAACTACTCCAGCCAGTAGCACCCTTCTTTGGGCGGGCACCCACTGAGAGGAGGGCGCGGAAAGCTTAGGGAGCTGGATGTGCACAATGAGGCATGTTGCCAGATGACCCAATCATCACTACCTGGACTCTCCAATAAAACCCGTAGACTAAAGGTTGGGAAGAAGAACAGATGGAACTGGAATCCCTAGGCTGAAGTCCTGTAGAATAGGATGAATAGAACAGCAATATTGTTTTTGGAGGGAAGATTCTGCTGGAATGGTTTTCGGGTGCCATGTCACATTTGAAGAGACCTTGAGGTACCCCTAGAAAGGAAACCCCCAAAAGTGACCATTTTGGAAACTACACCCTCCTCAAGGAATTGATCGAGGAGTGAAGTGAATGCTTTGACCCAACGAGCGTTTCATAGAATTTAGAAACACTTGGCTGTGAAAATGAAAAATGACATTTTATTTCCAATCAAATGTTGCTTTAACCCTATTTTTTTTATTTTCACAAGGCATAACAGGAAAAATAGCAACCAACAATTTGTTATACATTTTTCCAAACTGCTGTTTGGGGGCATTCTTTTTAGGAACCAAAACATTTCTTATTATTTTGTTGACTGTATGAAGGCTTGATTGTTGGGGGACAAGCTGTAGTTTTTTTGTACCATTTTGGGGTACAAATGACTTTTTGATCACTTTTTATATCATTTTTTAGGAAGTGAGGTGGGCAGAAATTGCAATTCTTCAAGTCAGTGTTTTGTCTTTTGTTTTTTTAAGAATTCCTCATGCGGTATCTATGATATGATTATTCTGTGGGTCAATACAGTTATGGTTATACTAAATTTATATAGTTTTTTATGTTTTACTACTTTTTCAGCATAAAAATCACATTTTTTATTAAAAATAAGTAATATTTTGCATTGCCATATTCTAATTTTCATAACATTTTTATTTTTCCACCAACATAGCTGTGTGAGGGCTTGTTTTTTTTTGTGGGACAGACTTATTGATACCATTGTGGGATACAAATTACTTTTTGATCACTTTTTTATTCAATTTTTTTGGAAGGTGAGGTGACAAAAACATCAGTGTCGTCATTGTTTTTGAATTTTTTTTTATGGGGTTCACCATGCGGGCTAAGTAACATGATCTTTTTATAGATCAGGTTGTTATGAACATGGCGATACCAATTGTGTCGTTTATTTTATCCTTTAATCAATTATAAATAAGCAGCTATGGGAAAAAGCAATTTTTTTAATTGAAATTTTTATTACGTTTTTTTAAAACATTTTTTAACTTTGTAAGGCCTCAGGCGGCCATGGCAACCTTTGGGATGCTGCCATCTCAGCTTGGTGGCCCAAAGGGGGTGGGGGAACTCCCTACCTCTGTTAACCCACCTGATCGCCGACATGGGATCACTCTGATTGATCCCTTGCCAGCTGCTCCAGTTTCTCTGCTGTCTGCGACAGTGGAGACTCCAGTCAAACATGTCTTTAACCATAGCAATATAGGCTGTTGTTCTGTTAAGGAGCTTAGGGAGGGGGTTGGGGAAAGACAAAGCATAAAAAAATTGCAAAAAAATTTAACAGAATGAGATAACATTTTGAGAGACTCAAGAGAACACATCTATCGGCATTCCCTTGCATCAGCCTTATTACACAGGCCAATGCAAACTTTGAATGTGGGAGGAATGATAGCTACCGCAGTCTTTCTGTTCTACTGATTATCAGCAGCACATCCCTAATTACACAGGAAAATCTGCTACTGATAATCGGACATCATTCATCCTGATGAAAGATGCCCATCAGCCACTAAATGAGCGTTCGTTGGTCCAAATCATCAGGAAAATATGGGCCAATTATCAGGTGTTCGTATGAACGTTTGTTCCTTATAATTGGCCTGTAAATCACGCAGTCAAATAGGGCCTTGACACACATGCTGTACGTAGGGACCTCCTTGATGTAACTTCTAAAAGGTAGTGAATTATAGTGGGCATATGTGATGTATGTATGTGTATATGCTGTACATGTGTGTGCTTGTTACAAGTTAAATACTGTCTCTTGTTGCAGAGTATGGTTGTTGGGTGCAGCAGAGTCAGTTTAGATCAGACATTGTGGAGTAACAGGAACTGTATTTATTGGAACATGCATGCAATAACTGAAGGTCACCTTACATGGTGAATGGCACAGACAGGAAAAAGCAATAAGTGAGTTAACCTCCATGTACAGGAAATACAACACATTATAGAAATGCATAGAGAGACTACAAGTCATCATTAGTAACAGAAACATCTAGTGTCATAACAATAAACTGCATTCAATCCAGCAGAAGTCACTTCAGCAATAATTGTTGTATCTCCAACATATCTGACTGTCCCTATCAGTATTACTGATGTGACACTCTTACTGTCCCTATGAATGTTAGTGATCATATGCTTGTCCCTGGCCATCCATAAAGCACAATGCCAGTCTAGTTGCACACCAGTTATTCAGGCACCAGCTACCCTGAAGCCTGAGTAGGTGAATGACCACTGGACACCAAGTACTTGACCAAGTTGTCTTTCAATGAAAGTTAATTTTCCCTGCTATCTTCTCTGCCAATTCACCTACTACATGCCACCTGTTCCCCCGTAGGAAGCACCTTTGTTTTTGTGCCTCCTCTCTCCCTGGCAAATTACAAATTTTGTGCCCACTCACCTTGTGTTACCTCATTGCCATTGTTTGCTTCCCCTTACAGACAGTGACACATATGGGGTGAGTGAGTTCCAAGAAGTTAGGCCCAACCACATGCCTTAAAGAACCAGATAGAAATAACGCCGTCATCTTGTATAGAGGAAGCAATGGATCTGGAGCGAGGAGGAGAGTGAGAATCAGGGACAAAGGAGAGAGACATGGAAACTGTTAGGGTTCTTGACAGTAGGAGGTAATTTCAAATAGAAGGTAACTGTGCTAATTTACACAAGCACTTTTAAGGGACCTATCAGCTTCTGCAGCTTTGAGGCAGATTTTTTTTAGTAGAGTGCCAAACTTCATCAACTGGTGAGATGCTAAGAGCAGGACATCTGTGTGTCTGCACTGTTTTTAGCCTTGGCCGTGGCGGTGGACAGGTTAACGTGGACATCAAACCTAACGTAACAGATGTTAAGCCAGATAGTCTTCACAGTGGGGTAGCTGACTCAGAATGGAAATAGATGAGGCTCTCAGGATGCATCAACTGCCAGGAAGCATGATTTGTTAACATCTGGATGATGTAAGACTGTAGGAGTAAAAAAGTGAGACTTGAATGATTTCTTTCGTGAAGTGTTAAAACTTTGCAGGTGCTTTTGCTTACCATATCCTCATAGAAAATCAAAAGCTCATGACCAGTAATCAACTGGGTAATAAGGAATGCTACTGGGTTCTGTAGATTACCATATACTTACAGTGACAATCCTGAGTATTGAATCTGGTCTTTCATTAATTTCCCTGTTTAATACAAATCAGATTAGAAACCCTATGAAGTTCCAATTTGGTAAAGAAATGGGCTCCTTTGAGCCAGTCAAAGAGTTCCGAAATAAGAGGCAGTGGAAAGCGATCCTTCACCATGATTTTGTTTAGACCTGGTAGTTGGCCTTAGGTAACAATCCTTTTTATACAAATAAGAAACCTGCTCCAGCGGGGATACAGACTTGTGAATGATACCCCTCTCAATGTTCTCTTTGCTATAGGCCTACCTTTCGGTAGTTCAGTACCTGGAAGTAAAAGTATAACACAGCCAAGTGGATGATGAGGGGAGTGGCGGACACAGACAGCAGAGGGCCCCTGTGCAAGGAATGTACCTGCCCCCAACCCCCCCCCCAGACATAAACCACTTCTCCCCCTACTCAGCCCCTCTGACATTTCATACTCCGACGCTCTCCCTTGCCCTGGGCTGTTTTGTTTACATTTTTACACTGCTAAGTGGAGACGTCACTGGCACTGATGGGCGGCTTTACAGGCTAGGGCGGCGCTAAAGCCTGTCCATTAGTGCCGGTGACATCACTGCTAGGTGGAAGTCCCCCCTCCCATAATAAGGTTCCATATAGGGCACCCAAATAGAAATAATGCCAATTTATAAGGCAGCCCTCAGTAGTAATGCCTGCCACCACTGCCCACAGTATTTATAATGTTATCTGCAGTGCTCCCTGTAATTATAATACCTCCTGCCGTACCCCCTAGAGTTATATTCTCTGTAGGGCCCCCATAAATTATAATGCTTGTCCTGTCAGTCCAGATTTCTATACCATGCAGTCCGAGGTAAATAACCCTAGTCCTCTCCCGCCAGTTTTCTATATGATACCGTCCCATGTAAATAACCTCTTCCTTACAGTCTTCTATACAATACAGTCCCATGTAAATAACTTCACTCCTCTCCCTCTAGTCTTCTATACCATACAGTCCCATGTAAATAACACCATTCCTCTCCCACCAGTCTTCTATATGATACAGTCCCATGTAAATAACTTAAATCCCCTCCTTCAGCTCCCTCCAACACATAGCCCCATGTAAATAACATCACTCCATGCCCTCCAGTCCCATGTAAATAACACCAGTCATCTCCCCCCAATCTTCAGTAACATACAGTCCCATGTAACTAACACCCCTCCCCTTCCCTCCCTCTAACATACAGACCCAGTTAAATGACATGTTTTTCACCCACTAAGCAGGGAGAGAAATGGGAGAAACCACATCTCCCAGCATGTCTCTGGCACTTACATGGCTTCACAGGTCTCCACTGCTGAGCGCTGCCTCTTTCTATGCACTGGTCACATTACGGTGACCTCATCACAGGTCCTACAACCACTACCACTGCTGAAAAGATCACATGACTATGATGTCATCGCAGGTCCTTCAATGTTGAAGTGTAAAGCCAGAACGGCAGCAGATTCACAGTAAGTCCTCATCAGGGCCCATCCCCCACACTTCAGCTGGCACTGGGAAGGGCCCCCCTCCCTCTCTGGGCCCTGTGCAGCTGAACATGCTGCACAGGCGGTATGTCCGCCCCTGGATGAGGGGCAGAGTGTAGGTCTTTTGCACTGAAAATACAATCACAAAATCTTGATAAGGTAGATGAACTTTGGAAATAATGGAGTTTCTGCCGCATGGAGTGCCAGAGATGCCCCTAATTTATTGAGTGGCATCTGCCTCTTAACAAATTAGGCACATCTTACGGATCAAGACTGGCATATGGTCAACAACTTCATTTCTGTACTTTCTTTACATTTCTTCACTGCTTTTTGGAAGTAAAAATATTTTATTCTATTTTTCTTTGCCTAAATGTTAGAAGAATGCATGTTAGGTGTCAACTACAGGTTGATCTAAAAAAAAGTAGAATATCACGAAAAAGTTATTTCAGTAATTTTAATTCAGAAAATGAAATTAATATATTCTATAGATTTTACTACGCACAGAGTCTATTTCAAGTGTTTACTTCTTTTTATGTTGATGATTATGGCTTACAGCTAATGAAAAGCCAAAAGTTAGTATCTCAGAAATCTCAGTATCTCCTTCATTCATAGGCCAATAAGAAGAATGTGTCTATTAAAGCTCTGGAGTGTGTGGTTGAACATTGTGAAGACCCAGATAAGTTGTTCACTTCACTCAGGTAAACTTTGCCCTGTGGTGATACTGTTTTACATGTATAGCATTTTTGTTTGCGTATTTTACCAACACATCCAGATATTCAAAGTGCGCCAAATGGAATTGATGGCATACTGCAAGTGATTACAATTCCCAGGTTAATGCTACTCAAAATGTAAAAATCAGGGTTTGAGCGCTATTAAATGTTTTTTTTCTGTTAATTAAATATTAATTATCTATCCTCAGGATTGGGCATCAACAGGGGCGTAGCTATAAGGGGTGCAGAGGCAGCAGTCACTATTGGCCCAAAGACCCTTGTGCCAGATAAGAAGACACCGGTATTATAGAAACTGCATGCTGGTCAAGTTACACCTCTAGCTGGAGAGAAGGGGGTTAGATTAAGAATTTGGCATGGGGTGCCGTTTCAGTTTTTGCCTCACGCAGCAGGAAGGCTATGTGTTTCCCTAGCCACAAAGCACTGAGGGAAGGGGGGCCCAAGCTGAACTCTTGCATCAGGGCCCATGAGCCTTTAGCTACGCCCCTGGGCATCAATATCCTATTGCTAGGGGGTCCAACTCCTGGCACCCCGCTGATCAGCTGAAATGAAGAGGTCATAACGCTTGGACAAGTGCTGAGGCTTCTTCACAGTATAACAAGCATAGCACCATATATTACATTGTAGCAACTGTGCTTGCTATTGCAGCTCAGCCCCATCCACTTGAAAGATTTAGGATAAATATGAAATGAATACCACTTCATACTTATGGTGATTCATGGAGCTAAATTCTAACTCATCACACTGGAGACTGGATATTACTATACCAGTGCCTACCTACCTTTCTGTCTAATAAAATTGTGGCAAAGTTTTAAAATTAGAATCTTTACTGAAAGGGCTTACAGTAAGCTACAAGGGTCTCTCACCCATGAATTCCCCAACAGCAAGAAGTTTATTGGAAGGAATATTTGCAGAACTTAACCAATACAGTACAGGTGCAACACTGTCCCTTAAAGAGGACCTTTCACCACTCCTGACATGCCTGTTTTAATAGCTTCATGCATTCCCCACGTACTAACAATTATGTTGTGCCATTCCTTTATTATTTGCACTAGAAGTGTAGAAGGAAGTGCTGGTATGTATGTGTGTATATGTATATGCATGCATGCCCCCTTTATGAGGCATGCATATACATGTATATCTATATATGGGCCTTCTATATATGTATCTGTGGGTCTCCAGATATGCCCCAATATGTGGTGCCCTCTGATGCAATATGATGCCCCCTATATATATTATATTGTGCCCCCAGTTGCTCCTAATGTATATAGATACATGTATATATGCCCCAGTTTATATGCATTTATCTATATACATATAAACTGACCCTCCACCCTGCATCCCCCTGGAGGCGCATACCAGCGCACTTGCAGGAGGGAGACGCCGCCCTGATGGACAGTCTCGGGCACATCAAAGGACAGAGATTGATAAGATCATCTACCCTTTGTCACAGACCTGTGGTATCAGCTGTTCACAGCAAGGCTTGCTATGAACAGGGGTGTTGGCCTCCATTGCTTGCATTGTGAAGGTTTATCACACCTGATCGGTATCTAGACCCTTTGTGTGGAGACCCCAATCAAGCAGTTGGTGACTTGCCTAAACCTGTTTTTATAGCATGGGCCATCCACACCTCTGCCATATGGAAAGCCACCTTCCCCCCACTACTCATGAGGGATAAAAAGTCCAGCATTTTAGGGACTAAGGCAGAAGAGCTTTGATCTCCACTAAGCAGAGGAGCTTTGACCAGCCACAAGCAGAGGGGACTCATCACCACAGAGGAAGGAAGCCAAGCAGCCCCTCCAGAAACAGAGACTGGCTAAGTACCCCTGGAACCTCCCTGTTACCCCTAATTATCCCCAAACTCCTGACCCCTGCAGTGCCTTTATCACTGCAGATAACCCCTTGCATTCCCCTATAACCCCTGTATTATAAGTAACCACTTTTAGGGACAGCTAGTAGTAGGCTTGGGAGGGTACTGCTGTAATTGCTGTAATTCTGTGTGAGTGTATGTATGTTTAGTTAGTATTGTGGGTGGAATTATGTGGGATTGTGTAGTGTAGTTGAGTTTTTATACTGAGGTTGTGTTATTGTATTGTTGTGCGGCTATATGTATATATATTTATATACGCCAATATAAATATATATAGATATAGTCTAAATAATTAGACTGTAGACTTTTAGTATTTTGTAATAAATCTTTTTATTATTTAAATACTGTATACATTGTCTTTTTGTGTAGCCGCCATAGTACACATTTCAGTACACATAGTGCAGGGAACGGATTCAGTAAAGGAAATAAATAGGCGGAGCTAGCAAGAGCCGGTTACGCCTATTGATTATTAATATTCCACAAAATATTACTAATTAATAGCTCCTTTAACAAGAAGTTATGAATTGCTATTTGTCTTCAGTAAGGGAACAGAGGGGAGGTAACAAGTTTGGGGTGTGTATCTGCACAGTCTGAACATGACAGCACTGATTGGCTAGAGTCAGTCTGTGCAGGTACACACCCCAACTTGCTTGTTACCTCCCCTCTGTTCCTTTACTAAAGGCAAATAGCAATTCATTCATAACTTCTAGTGCAAATAATAAAGGAATGGCACAACATAGAGCCATAAGAATAGATGTTCCAGAATTGTTATTACATGGGGAATGCATGAAGCTATTAAACAGGCATGTCAGGACTGGTGAAAGGTCCTCTTTAAGTCAACCTCACTCACACTATGGCCTCTATCTAGGACAGCAATAGCTGAAGTGAGATTTACACTTCATGGGTAGAATTTATCAGCTCATATGCTTGAGTAGATAGGCCTTTATTCGCCGAGGGCAAAATTCAGTTTGGCATTCCCCATCTGAAACTAAGAGTGGTTGGACTTATTTCAGAATTTTCCAATATCCCCTAAATATTTTTTAAATAAAATAAAATTTTAAGGGTGATTGTCGCGAGGAAGCAGTGGAGAGGTGGTGGTCTGCGCAGCACCGAAAAAGGCAGCAAGAGGCAGAGGGATGTCCACAGGGCAGAGGAATGTCCACAGGCAGAGGGATGTCCACAGGCAGAGGCATGTCCACAGGCAGAGGGATGTCCACAGGCAGAGGGATGTCCACAGGCAGAGGGATGTCCACAGGCAGAGGGATGTCCACAGTTCAGACAGAGAAGTGAGGCCACAGCCAGCAGGGCCGAGCGTAACCATCCCGCTCCTATGCGTCCTTAAAGAATCCCTCATCGCAATATAGGGAGAACGCATTGCACACAGAGGAGACGGGGGGCAGGAGGAGACGCAACGGAGCTACACAGTCAGACCACACTTTTGTCTGCTTCACGGTGGCAGTTGCAGGAGGAGGAGGATGAGGAGGAGGAGGACGACGTGGAGGTGGCTGTGGAAGAGGAGGAGGATGCTGGCGGCGAGGGTAGCAGTCAGGCTGTGTGCGTCCCATTGGTTCAGCGCGGATGGGGCGGAGAGGAGGCGGAAGAGGAAGAGGAGGAAATGGCAAGTGATCCTTCTGGTGGGGGCAGTGACGTCATGCCTATTCAGAGTCTGGCACACATGGCTGACTTCATGCTGGGCTGCTTTTCCCGGGACACACGTGTTGTCCGGATAGTGGAGAACAAACTGTACTGGGTCTTCGCAATCCAAGTTGGACACGTGGCTGGAACTGTCCCTGTACGCCTTGGAGGTGCTTGCCTGCCCTGCCGCCAGCGTGCTATCAGAAAGGGTGTTCAGCGCTGCCGGGGGCATTATCACCGATAAGCGCAGCCGCCTGTCAACCGACAGTGCCGACAGGCTGACGCTAATCAAAATGAACAGCAAGTGGATTGACCCGGACTTTGCTTCTCCAACCGTGGAAAGCAGCCAAAAGTGAAGTGCCATCTGTATGAAGTGCCATTTCCTCCTCCACCTCCTCCTCCTTAACCGCCGTAGAATTGCTCCGTAAATCAGAAAAATTTTTATATTATGGCTCACCTCTTGGGCCTCCACAAAATGTTTAAGAGGTCTCACCTCTTGGGCCTCCACATAATTTTTAAGAGGTCTCACCTCTTGGGCCTGCGCAAAATGTTTACGAGGTCTCACCTCTTGGGCCTCCACATAATTTTTAAGAGGTCTCCCCTCTTGGGCCTCCACATAATTTTTAATACGTCTCACCTCTTGGGCCTCCACAAAATGTTTAAGAGGTCTCACCTCTTGGGCCTCCACAAAATGTTTAACAGGTCTCACCTCTTGGGCCTCCACATAATTTTTAACAGGTCTCACCTCTTGGGCCTCCACATAATTTTTAAGAGGTCTCACCTCTTGGGCCTGCACAAAATGTTTAAGAGGTCTCACCTCTTGGGCCTCCACATAATTTTTAAGAGGTCTCCCCTCTTGGGCCTCCACATAATTTTTAATACGTCTCACCTCTTGGGCCTCCACAAAATGTTTAACAGGTCTCACCTCTTGGGCCTCCACATAATTTTTAATACGTCTCACCTCTTGGGCCTCCACAAAATGTTTAACAGGTCTCACCTCTTGGGCCTCCACATAATTTTTAATACGTCTCACCTCTTGGGCCTCCACAAAATGTTTAACAGGTCTCACCTCTTGGGCCTCCACATAATTTTTAACGGGGTCTCCCCTCTTGGGCCTCCACATAATTTTTAATACGTCTCACCTCTTGGGCCTCCACAAAATCTTTAACAGGTCTCCCCTCTTGGGCCTCCACATAATTTTTAATACGTCTCACCTCTTGGGCCTCCACAAAATCTTTAACAGGTCTCACCTCTTGGGCCTCCACATAATTTTTAAGAGGTCTCACCTCTTGGGCCTCCACAAAATGTTTAAGAGGTCTCACCTCTTGGGCCTCCACAAAATGTTTAAGAGGTCTCACCTCTTGGGCCTCCACATAATTTTTAAGAGGTCTCACCTCTTGGGCCTCCACATAATTTTTAAGAGGTGTCACCTCTTGGGCCTCCACATAATTTTTAACGGGTCTCCCCTCTTGGGCCTCCACATAATTTTTAAGAGGTCTCACCTCTTGGGCCTCCACAAAATATTTAACAGGTCTCACCTCTTGGGCCTCCACAAAAGGTTTAACACGTCTCACCTCTTGGGCCTCCACATAATTTTTAAGAGGTGTCACCTCTTGGGCCTCCACATAATTTTTAAGAGGTGTCACCTCTTGGGCCTCCACAAAACGTTTTCGAGGTCTCACCTCTCGGGCCTCCACATAATTTTTAAGAGGTGTCACCTCTTGGGCCTCCACATAATTTTTAACACGTCTCACCTCTTTAGCCTCCACACAATTTTTAAGACGTCTCACCTCTTGGGCCTCCACAAAATTTTCCATGAGCCTCTGGCCAGCCCACGGCCTCTTCCTGCCTTTTGCGGTCCTACGCATCCCTCAACATCCCCACTGCTTTACCTGCTAGACATGACACTGGGCCAGGTCGGGTCACTGACATCTCAAGCGCCAACAATTTGGGCATTTTAAGGCTTCTGCATGTGTTTGAGTTGTTTTTACATTTTAAAGAAGACATGTCTGACCACATCTCACACACACACACAATGACAATTAGGGGTGGGGTCTATTTGCTTTCCCCCTTGCTTATGCCATCTGTGGTTGTCATAGGCAACGTGATTTTAAGGGGTGCAGAATTTCATCGTTTTTTTTGTCTAGTTTGGCTTGGGGTCCATGGCAATGTAGAGGAAAGAAGGTTTCCTTGTATGGTCTCACTTTACAGAGAGGTTAGATTGTGTTTGGAGTGTATTGTTGAGAGGCTGTGATAGTGGCGTAATAGTGCGACTTGGGCGCGTTATATGCACCCAGACATGCTTCCCCTGCTGTCCCAGTTGCATTCCAGCAGTGTTGGCATCCTTTTCTGAGGTTCCAGGGTGGACTTGGTGACCTCCAAGTGGTCGAATTGAGATTTCCAAGTGGCGAGCATTTTTTCCCCATAGACTTTAATGGGATTCGATATTCGGTCGAATAGTCGAATTTCGCGGTCTATTCGAATCGAATTTCGAACTTTCGAATATTTCACTACTCGCTCATCTCTAGATATAATCTGTAGTGAATGTCATTTTCTTATCAGTGTCTTTATTTTTGACTTATATCTCCCTGATGTTTCTTATCTGTGCTATGTGACCAGCAATCAGACTCACCAGATAACACAGCATCTTATGTGTGGACAGGAAGTCTATTTCCCTATGCATTTCTATGGGAGCCTCACTTTCAGTCTCATAGGAATGAATAGAGAAGTAACCACTTCCTGTCCTGGGTCAGTTGGAGGTCAGGGAGTTGGTCACATGACCCAGCTACAATCAGAAGAGAGGGGATAACTCTCAATTAGAGTCCCTGATAAGAAGATTGCATTCACTACAGATTATACCATGCACCTTTCTAACAGGTCAGAGAATAAAAATTTTTGTGGGAGTTCTTTAAGATAGTTCTGAAGAACCTGATGAGTCCCAGAAAAGCACATTTAAAGGTCCTGGACCCCAATGCAAAATTTATCTACCATGTGCCATTTATATTACCCGTGACTTCTAATGTGGCAGATAGACTTTTCAAACCCCTTGGGTTTTATTGTTAACTCTGTATTCTCTATAGGAGGATTTTTTTATGATTGCATTTTTACTCATTTTGGGCTAAAGATAATTTTTTAAGTTGGTGTTTATTAAAAATGTTCAGCCTTTCTTGAGATACAAGGTTTAAAAATCTGTCTGTTTGCAGAGTATCATTTCTCAGTCCCTTCAGCTGGTGGCTCATGTGAAGCCTTATCGTCTGACCTCATAAACACTCATTATAGTTAAACTCTTATCAAACTGAAAAGAATATGGCTTAAATGAGTGTTTATAAGGTCAGGAGATCAGAGATAAGGCTTCACATGAGTCGTCAGCTGACGGGACTGAGAAGTTATACTCTGTAAACAGACAGAATTTAGCAAGGGCTTGTATGCCCAAAATGCAAAAGAGACAGTGGTTTTAATGTTTTTCTACTATGTTCTGAGTTATGTAATATAGGAATTGGTTTTTATTTGGGTGCCGGATCTATCCACGTTTTTCCTGCACTGTTCCGGGTTGCCAGCCCAGATTCGGTGCACCATACTTGTATGGAGGTGAGCTGATCCAAATTTCTTTTTCATTGTTATCACAGAATTTTTAACCCTTGTAGCTCAAAATCAGTTGAAAATTTTTAAAAAGGACCAACCGAAAAATGATTTTTAGCCAAAAATGAGTAAAATACAATCATAAAATAATTGCCCCAAAGATGCCTATAAACTTTAAAGGGGTTTTCCGGGATTGTACTAATGATAACCTATCTTCAGGATAGGTCATCAGTATATGATCGGTGAGGGTCCGACACCTGGGACCCCCGCCGATCAGCTGTTTGAGAAGGTACCGGCGCTCCTGTGAGCGCCACTACCTTCTCGCAGCTCACCAAGCACAGCGCCGCACATTGTATAGTGGTTGTGCTTGAATGGGGCTGAGCCACTCCCAGGCCACGTGACCGATGAGTGTGACGTCACTGGCCTAGGCAAAGCTAAGAGAAGGCCGCAGCAATCACGGGAGCGCCGGTGCCTTCTCAAACAGCTGATCGGCGGGGGTCCGGGTGTCGGACCTCCACTGATCAGATACTGATGATCTATCCTGAGGACAGGATAGGTGACCTTATCTTTGTAATTTAATACTTTAATTATCATGGTCCGCGGAAAGCTTCCTTCAGGCAAAGGTTTCCCAGGGATCCTATGGGCCCTCTCTACACTAAACAGCCCTGATAAGCTATCTACCCCTATATTAGCCTTAATCAATTTCTCCATGAAACCAATCGGGTCATCTTTTTCAGTTTAGAATGACTATCTTTTAAAGCTTTCAACTCTTCTTTAACACTGGGTAGCTCTTTTGCCACCTGAGTGACACATCCCTCCACCTCCCTGCATTTCTTTTAACAACCTACAATAGCGCACCATGGCTTTGTTGCACCCCTTATAGCATACCTCCCAACCATTCCGGATCCGGCAGGATAGTCCCGGATTGCAGTGGCTGTCCCACTGTCCCGCTACGTGGGAGGTATGTCCCGCTTTGTGGCAGCTATCTCTGTGTCCATAGATTGCCTGTACTATGATGAAGCAGAGAGTCGGCATCTACTCCCTGCTTCATCCTTCCTCCCCCATGCCACCTCTCCACACCTCTGGTCTGTGTGTGGGGCGGGGCTGGCCAGCATTCAGCCTCGGCACCGCCACCTCCATAGACTAGAGCAGCCGATGTCCTGTTGCTGCTGCTAGAAAGAAGGTAAGTATGTGGTGTTTATTTTTTTACTTTCTGTGAGTGTCACAATGTGGGCATATTACTGGGGGGCACAATGTGGGCATATTACTGGGGGGCACAATGTGGGCATATTACTTGGGGCACAGTTGGGCATATTACTGGGGGCACAGCGTGGGCATGTTACTTGGGGCACAGGTGGGCATATTACTGGGGGCACAATGTGGGCATATTACTGTGGGTGCAGCTGGGCATATTATTGGGGGCACAATGTGGGCATATTACTGTAGGCACAGTTAGTCATATTACTGGGGGCACAGTTAGTCATATTACTGGGGACACAGCTGGACATATTACTAGGGTGCACAGCTGGGCATATTACTGGGGGCACAATGTGGGCGTATTACTGTGGGCACAATTAGGCATAATACTGGGGGCACAGTGTGGGCAAAGTTGTTCATTTACAAAGTTGGGAGGTATGCTTATAGCCATACGTCTTGGCCACCAGGTCAGATTCCCTCTTGCAAACCAGAGGACTGCATATTTATTTAAAGTCCTTCATGCTTACGTCCAAGTGGACCAATGAGCTGTCCCTTTAACTACCGTACCTTGCGTGTTCTTCCTTTCATCTGGAAAATATGTGATCTGTACTGTACTTGGCAGATACTTGTTTTGTTTGCATTTCTTCACATAGAGCTTCGCTGTTACTCGAAATATCAACATTTGGACACTTCCCATTAAGAAAATATCTGTTCAGCAATCCCGAGCTGTGGACGATTTTCAGTAGAGCTGCAGACATGTGCATGCGAGTGACATTCCTACATAACAGCCTCAAGGAGCTCGTTCTCGTTCTCCTGATTAGTAAGGGTGAATGATCGGCAACAATTGCCCTGAGATGGATTCTTCATCATAGGTTTCAACTCCTTGAAGGTCACACAATGTCAAAAATAATACATCAACTATACCTAATGGAGGTCACTGATGCACAAAAATGAAGATTGGAATTTTTGACCACACTTTAATATTCTTTGTAACATGGTATCATCATGTCTGGATGCGACTTACAAAGAGGCCCTGTGGCCAATCAAGAGAGGACTTGTCCTGCTGCATTGGAGGGCAATCAATATAGTAAATTACCTAACTTAAATGGGGCCAAAGAAGATTTAAGGCTTGGGGAAATGTACAAGTCCTATGGGTGAGGTGATTCTCTATGTTTACTGCCAGCAAAATTACCAGACAAGGGTGAAGAACCTGACCAAAGACTCAAGAAGGTCTTCTGTCCTACAAGAAATGGTTGGGGCAAACTAGCACTGAGCACACCTATGCTTGGATGGGAGGCTGTGGAGGCATGCACCCAGCACCAGGAGTGTGGTTACACGATGGGTGTTGTGAACCTACAGCATTCACCATCTGCTCAGGCATCAAAAATTATCAGACAAAGGAGAGGAACTTGGCCGAATAGTCAAGCAATATTTCCATTCTGCAAAGTACGGAAAGAGGCAAACTAGCTGTGAGCATTGGAAGGGAATGTGTTGCGGTATACACCCAGGACCATGAATGAGGCTCTTTATTGGTTTATCCATCTTTTCTATTGGCAATTGGACATTCTTTCTTGTCCTATGGATGGTCTTAACCTACATCTTGACTGGTCAAACAAATGAGAAGAACCAGGCTTAGGGGTAAAGCAAGATTTCTGCCCTACAATAAATGAAAGAGTCAGACTAGCATTAACCACTCTTATTTTTGAAAGGGGAACGTGTGGTGGTGTACATTGGGTATATTTGCTTGTCACCATTATTTGTTTACATATTAGGAATGTTTTCCTTGTCCTATGGGTGAACCTACATCTTTACAGATACTATATCAAAAAGTACTAGACAAGAAAGAGGAACCTAGCCAAAAGTCTAAGGAAATCTTCTGTCCTACAAGGAATGGATTAAGACAAACAAACACTGAGCAATCCCTATCCTCAGCTAGATGTGGGACAACATGTATAAAACACTAGGAGTAACATAGTAACATAGTTTATAAGCCGAAAAAAGCCCTCTGTCCATCCAGTTCGGCCTGTTATCCTGCAAGTTGATCCAGAGGAAAGCAAAAACCCCTGTGAGGTAGAAGCCAATTTTCCTCACTTTAGGGGAAAAAAATTCCTTCCCGACTCCAATCAGACATCAGAATTACTCCCTGGATCAACGATCCCTCTCTAGTAACTATAACCTGTAATATTATTACCTCCAGAAATACATCCAGGCCCCTCCTGAACTCTTTTAGTGAACTTACCATCACCACCTCCTCAGGCAGAGAGTTCCATAGTCTCACTGCTCTTACCGTAAAGAATCCTCTTCTATGTTTGTGAACAAACCTTCTTTCCTCCAGACACAGAGGATGTCCCCTCGTCACAGTCACAGTCCTCGGGATAAATAGATGATGGGAGAGATCTCTGTACTGACCTCTGATATATTTATACATAGTTATTACATCTCTCCTCAGTCGTCTTTTTTCTAAAGTAAATAACCCTAATTTTGATAATCTTTCTGGGTCCTGTAGTCCACCCATTCCAGTTATTACTTTAGTTGCCCTCCTCTGAACCCTCTCCAGCTCTGCTATGTCTGCCTTGTTCACAGGAGCCCAGAACTGAACACAGTCCTCCATGTGTGGTCTGACTAGTGATTTATAAAGTGTAATTATAGAGTGGGGCATGTTTCTCAATTTTTCCTGTCACCTCATCTCTTCTGTTTACAGTTTGCCCTATAAGTGATGGGAACCTAGATCTTGACTAGTCAGACAAATGAGAGCAACTTGTCCATAGGGTCAAGCATGTTTTCCATTCTATATGAATGGAGAGGGCAGTATTTTTGGAAGGGAAGGTGTGACAACATACCTCTAGCACCAAGGATTGGGGTCTTTTTGTTTTTCGGATGAAGGAATCTCTTTCGTTATCAGTGTGTGTGAAAGCAACGTGGCCAAAGGATCAAGAAAGTCTTGTATCCTACAAGAAATGGATGAAGCCAAACTAGAATTCAGCACTCCTATTGTGGTTCAATACTTGTGATGGCATACATTCAGTACCAGAAGAGGGGACCATTTTTTATAACTTGTAACTCTATCTCTTTTATTATTATTTGGACTTCTATACCCTTCTCCATGGGTGTTGCAAACCTACATTTTCACTGGTATCAAAAAATTATTTGACAAGATAGAGGAATCTGGCCAAAGGGTCAAGCAAGTCTTCTGTCACAAAGAAAGGAAAGCCATACACCTTACATACCTGTTGACTGTTACTACTGACCTTGGTAAGTAAGCCACCACCAGACTCTGGTGGCTAGTCGCTAGTAAGAACAAAGTATTGGACATGCTCAAATCCAACATGTCGGAGATATCAGACACCAGTCAAACCCACCAATTTTGTAAGGACCGGCTAACCGTCTATTGGGTATGGGCACCTTGACAATGACCACTCCTATCATGGAATGATGGTGACATGTGCAGGATCAGGGGAGGGTTTTTGGCTTCTGTTATCAGCAGGAATATGAACATGGGAGGCCTCTATTTCTAGTTTATCTGAGCCCACTTTGGTCAATCTTTTGTTTGTTAGGCTACTTTCACACTAGCGTTTTAAAATTCCGGTATTGAGTTCCGTCATAGGGGCTCAATACCGGAATAAAACGCTTCAGTTTTGTCCCCATTCATTGTCAATGGGGACAAAACTGAACTGAAGACAACGGAATGCTCCTGAAAGCATTCCGTTCCGTCTTCAGACCGGAGAACAAACCGCAGCATGCTGCGGTTTGCTCTCCGGTCCAGGCATCCGCACCAAGACGGATCCGGAATGACCCCCAATGCAAGTCAATGGGGGTGGATCCGTCTGGTGTGACCATAATGGTAACCGGATCCGCCCTCCATTGACTTTCAATGGAGTCCATTACGGATCCGGGTACATACAGACACAGACATACACATAAACATACACATAAACATACACACATATAGACATACAAACACACATACATACATACTTACATGCTCCCCGGCAGGTCTTCGGAGCGTCAGGACGGCTCACACAGGTCACGATTCCCCACAGCGCCCTCTGCTGGGCGCCTGGTGGAATCGTCAGATGACGATTCCACCAGGCGCCCAGCAGAGGGCGCTGTGGGGAATCGTGACCTGTGTGAGCCGTCCTGACGCTCCGAAGACCTGCCGGGGAGCATGTAAGTATGTATGTGTGTTTGTATGTCTATATGTGTGTGTATGTTTATGTGTATGTCTGTGTATGTACTGTGTGACATGTGTGGGGCCGGAGCGCGGTTCCGGCTCCACACATGTCACTGCGGCAGGCCTGATCCGGCAGCACCCTTCACCTGCCGGATCAGGCCTGCCGCCAGTGTGAAAGTAGCCTTAGAGGGTTCCCCTGATAAGAAGGCAATCACAGGGTGTCCTGCTGCTGGGACTCTCAGCTGTAATCTGTGAAGCCTGGAAGCAAGTGTTGAATTTTCCTGCAGCGCCACCACAGGGAGAATGAGGCATTGCACAATTCTCATTTAAATCCGTTAGGAGGATTATACAATTTAGGAGGATATAAAAGTTTGTGTTTTTTGCAATGCAAATTATCCAGCCCAACAAGATTCACAGCTCTATAGAACTGCAAACCTCCTCCACATATATAATGCTGAGAAAGTGAAGTGCCATATAACATCACCACCTTACAAGTGATAAATCTGCACCACGAATCCTAAAATCGGTTCCCTTCAATAATGCATCTGAGGACGTGCCCTAAAATGTCCCTTTACGATTTGCATATGTCTACAACACGCTTAATATAAGAGGCTATAAATACATGCTAGTGCCTGCTGCCAAGAGAAGCAGATGCTATAGATCCAGAGCCATTTAAGCTCCATCTATATATAATACCGACATAAATACACCATCTGACAAATCAATCTTAATGACCCCGATAGGACTCCATTAGCAGCCTTTACTTGTCCCAAAGATACTGTATTCTACTGTGAAAGAATCCATCAGCTGGGGGATCATGTACGTACAAGCATGCAACCCCAATGGCACTGGAGCCATAGCCTGAGCCCCCTTAACATTGCCAGTATGTGTGTCTTTTCTTAGTCTTTATCATAGGGAATGTCCCTTCTGCTGCAGCTTTCTCGCCATCACAGGTCAGGGGGGTATAATTTCTGCTGCAGCTATCTTCTTATCACAGCTTATGGGATGTGTCCCTTCTGCTGAAGCTCCCTACCTTTCACACTCAGGGGCATATCCTTTCTGCTGCAGCTCTCTCCCTATCACAGCTCAGGAGGGCATGTCCTTTCTCAGGGAGTGTTTGTTTTCTGCTACAGCTCTCTCCCTGTAACTGTCAAGGCTTCTAACAGTAGATCTGGCTGGTGACAGTTGAAGGATGGATCTGAGCATGTGCGACCACCTCAGTAGATGGACATGCACAGTACTATATAAATAAAACACCATGGTGCGCCATTATCATGAAGTAAGGAAAATATTTCACAACTGAAGCATTTCTGTAACACTTCCCATGGGTTCTAAGGTGGACAGTAAACCCCTCTGTCTGTCTAATGAAATCCTAAGGAAGGGTAAAACAACTTACACTTTTTAATATTGCCTCTCTGTAAACATTTGATAAAATTTCTTAGAAACATTTGAACTCTGAATTTAGCAGGATTGGTCTGGGATCTCAATTTATTTGTGTTACTGTACAGGCTGGGAATGGCCGCAAAAGGGAGGCTAAAGACGTCTGGGCAGGAAACTGTACAGTCGCCAGGAGAAGTCGTCATGGCTCTCTGGGCCAGACGTAGAGGAAAAGGAAAGGGGATGTCTACAATCAGAAGAGATGTCACTTGGAGGCACCAGATTTATGTTTATAATGTCTTTTACACTACATACTTGTATTCCCCAATAGATTATGAGGTCTACAGGATAAAATAAATATTGCAAAAAAAAAATTATATATATACAGTACAGACCAAAAGTTTGGACACACCTTCTCATTCAAAGAGTTTTCTGTATTTTCATGACTATGAAAATTGTAGATTCACACTGAAGGCATCAAAACTATGAATTAACACATGTGGAATTATATACTTAACAAAAAAGTGTGAAACAACTGAAAATATGTCTTATATTCTAGGTTCTTCAAAGTAGCCACCTTTTGCTTTGATTACTGCTTTGCACACTCTTGGCATTCTCTTGATGAGCTTCAAGAGGTCGTCACCTGAAATGGTATTCCAACAGTCTTGAAGGAGTTCCCAGAGATGCTGAGCACTTGTTGGCCCTTTTGCCTTCACTTTGCGGTCCAGCTCACTCCAAACCATCTGGATTGGGTTTAGGTCTGGTGACTGTGGAGGCCAGGTCATCTGGCGTAGCACCCCATCACTCTCCTTCTTGCTCAAATAGCCCTTACACAGCCTGGAGGTGTGTTTGGGGTCATTGTCCTGTTGATAAATAAATGATGGTCCAACTAAACGCAAACCGGATGGAATAGCATGCCGCTGCAAGATGCTGTGGTAGCCATGCTGGTTCAGTATGCCTTCAATTTTGAATAAATACCCAACAATGTCACCAGCAAAGCACCCCCACACCATCACACCTCCTCCTCCATGCTTCACGGTGGGAACCAGGCATGTAGAGTCCATCCGTTCACCTTTTCTGCGTCGCACAAAGACACGGTGGTTGGAACCAAAGATCTCAAATTTGGACTCATCAGACCAAAGCACAGATTTCCACTGGTCTAATGTCCATTCCTTGTGTTCTTTAGCCAACAAGTGCTAAGCATCTCTGGGAACTCCTTCAAGACTGTTGGAATACCATTTCAGGTGACTACCTCTCATCAAGAGAATGCCAAGAAGCTCATCAAGAGAATGCCAAGAGTGTGCAAAGCAGTAATCAAAGCAAAAGGTGGCTACTTTGAAGAACCTAGAATATAAGACATATTTTCAGTTGTTTCACACTTTTTTGTTAAGTATATAATTCCACATGTGTTAATTCATAGTTTTGATGCCTTCAGTGTTCATAGTCATGAAAATACAGAAAACTCTTTGAATGAGAAGGTGTGTCCAAACTTTTGGTCTGTACTGTATATTAGAGATGAGTGAATCGATTCGTTGATTCGTATCGAATCTTGGGATTTTTTAGCTGCGAAGCGAATCCGAATACTAGGTGCTTCGCTTCGGCTTTGTACGCATTCGCTACATAGTTTGTCCTATCAATTATACGCTATTGCTACGTATAAGTTACTCTATACGCTGTTGCGTACGAATTCAATTCATTAGTAATGCAGACTCCTCCCCAGTAGCTCCGCCCCCTTCTCCAGCGCGCGAGGAAGACGAGGCAACTCAGGAAATTAAGATGGCGACACAGCGAGGTCCTGACTGGGAAGGCATGGTGTGGGGCACCGACCCCTATGAGGAGAAGGAACCGGAGGAGATCTACGTCTCTCAATATGTCCGGCAGCCTAAGAAGTCGGCTGAGGTGCCCGCTGAGGAGTTCACTTCGCTGGCTGACACGGCGGAGGCGGCAGGAGTTCCCGCTCCGCCGCGGAAGGACTACTCCCTTTGTCAAAATTCTATGGTCCCCGAGGCTGCTTTAACCAAGTTGCGCAGACGTGCGCTTCATCCCTTTTTTCCCCCTTTTCAGGTTATTGGGAGCCCCTTGAAAGATGTTTTTTTAAGGAACCTTTGCTGCTATTTTTTTACCCATTTGGATTACAATTACCTATGTGGATTACAAATTGCAACTGAGTTTGGGACTCTGCTCCAGTTCTATGACAAGCACCAGAAAGAAGAAAAGAGACTTAAACATGTCCGTGAGCATACATACTGCCTCTGAGGGCGATTTCAGATCTGACCATTTACACTGGATCTGGCCCGGGGTCCGCAAGGTGTCAAAACGATGGCGCAAGCCTCGGATCACCTGCTGATCACCACCTTTTTATGCTGGTTCGGGTGGCGGTGTGTGCCATCATAAATCGTAATCCTGGCGGTCCATCAGCCGGACTATGTATTTCAGCTGTGCAGCAGACCTAAATGATGATGATTGTCTGGATGCCATTTTTGAATATTCGCTCTGCCTCTGAGCCTCTCCTCGTACGTGCCTGCGTATTACCTAATCGCGTAGACAATAGTACGCTGAGGATTCGTAAGCTATTTGTACGCTCATGCGTACGTCTTCTAAGGAGTTGCGTACATTTTTTAACTGTACGTTCGTTATTAGTGAGCGAATGTTCGCTAATAGCACATAATAACGTATATTTTGTACGCAAATAGAATGAATCTATTCGTCGAATATACGAATCTTAAACTTCAGCGAATGTTCGGCGAATAATTTTTTGAACGATTCGCTCATCTCTAATATATATATACATATATATATTCTTGCAAACCTCACTTTATAGTAAGCCACATCCTTCTAAACCCCACCCAAAAACAAACCACATCCTGCCTAAGCATCCCTATAAAAATGTATATTCTGGGTATTGTCAGTATCCCTTTTTATACCATAAAGAGTCAATAGTCAGTCTCCTGCCTCATCCCATACTCAGGCTAATGCAAAGTGGCTCTTTGCTGCCCCCTTCAGTCACCCAAGGCACATGCGATGGTGGGACCCTCAGTGGTTCTCAACTCCAGTCCTCGGGACCCACCTGCCAGTCAGGATTTAGGAATATCCCACAGAATGAATACCTGTGGTAAGTCCTGATGGATGGACGCTAATTATATCAGCTGGTCTAAACTAAGGAAATCCTGAAAACCTGACTGGCAGGTGGGTCCCGAGGACTGGAGTTGAGAACCAGAGTCTAACAACTCCCAGTATTACCAGAGTACCTCAATAACAAAGCCAGCCATAGTCGGAATCAGGGGCGTAGCTAAAGGCTCATGGGCCCTGGTGCAAGAGTTCAGCTTGGGCCCCCCCCCCCTTCCTCCAGCGCTGGTTCACCTAGCTTTTCTGCCGGCCAAGTCAAAAATTGAAACCCCCTTCCATGCCAAATTCTCACCCTAACCTTTTCCCTCCTAACATTACGTGTATCACTACAGAACATACAGGGTAAGGCTACATTCACACAACCCATTCACTTCAATGAGCACTGTGTGCTGTCCGCATCTGTATGTCCATTCCTATTTTTGTCCGTTTTGGGGACAAGGATAGGCATTGTTACAGTGGATCTGCAAAAAAAACGGATGCCATACGGAACATCATCCTTTTTTTGCGGATCCGCAATTTGCAGACTGCAAAACACAATGTTCGTGTGAATGTAGCCTAATACAGCGCCTCATACCTCTTACATCCAGTGACGTCTCCTCGGATGTAGATCTTCTCTTTCCTCATCTTCTCCTTTCAGACCAGGCGCCATTTCTCATCTCTGCAGTTAGACAGAAAAAAATCTTAGTTTACTACTTTTCCATCATCCTCCCGTCTTCTGGTCAAATCATCCTACCACCCCCAGTACTGTGCCACTAGTACCACACAGATAGTGCCCTAAAATAACTGCGCCCAGCAAATAGTGTCCCTGACAGTAATAGTGTAAACATAACGTCCCCCCAGAAATAACTGCGCTGATACTGTGCCAGGGTGCCCCCACAGTAATAGTGCCCCCCAAAGTCCCAACTAATAATTCTCTGCCAGAGTGCACTTGTTAGTAATAGTGCCCCCAACAGTACTAATGTCCCCACTGTGCCCCAGAAGTAATAATGCTTTCAATGTGCCAGTAAGAAATGCCCCAGTGCCCCCATATGCCAGTAAGAAATGCCCCATGTGCCAGAAAAATGCCCCCAGTGCCAGTAAAAAATGCCCCCAAGTGCCAGTAAGAAATGCCCCCAAGTGCCCCCATGTGCCAGTAAAAATGCCCCTGTGTCCCATGTGCCAGTAAAAATGCCCCCAGTGCCAGTAAAATGCTCCCAGTGCCCCATGTGCAAGTAAAAAATGCTCCCAGTGCCCCCATGTGCCAGTAAAAATGCCCCCAGTGCCAGTAAGAATGCCCCAGTGCCAGTAAAAGTGCCCCCATGTGCCAGTAAAAGTGCCCCCAGTGCCAGTAATATGCCCCCAGTGCCAGTAATATGCCCCCAGTGCCAGTAAAAATGCCCCATGTGCCAGTAATATGCCCCCAGTGCCCCCATGTGCCAGTAAAAATGCCCCCAGTGCCCCCATGTGCCAGTAAAAGTGCCCCAGTACCAGTAAAAAATGCCCCCAGTGCCAGTAAAAATGCCCCCATGTGCCAGTAAAAGTGCCCCCAGTGCCAGTAATATGCCCCCAGTGCCCCCATGTGCCAGTAAAAATGCCCCCAGTGCCCCCATGTGCCAGTAAAATGCCCCAGTGCCCCCATGTGCCAGTAAAAGTGCCCCCAGTACCAGTAAAAAATGCCCCCAGTGCCAGTAATATGCCCCCATGTGCCAGTAAAAATGCCCCCATGTGCCAGTAAAAGTGCCCCCAGTGCCAGTAATATGCCCCCAGTGCCCCCATGTGCCAGTAAAAATGCCCCCCAGTGCCCCCATGTGCCAGTAAAAATGCCCCCATGTTACAGTAAAAGTGCCCCAGTGCCAGTAAAAGTGCCCCCAGTGCCCCCCATGTGCTAGTACAAATGCCCCCATGTCCCCCAATAGAGCTCCGGTCCGTGCTACAATAAAAAAATAAACACTAATACTTACCTCCATGGAGCTGGCAGCGATGCGATGCAGGCCTCTTCCGGCCTGTGTCCCGCGCTGTACGGCTCAGGCGGCGCGATGACGTCATCGCGCCGCCTGAGCCGGCCTCTGATAGGCTGCAGGCCCAGTGCCTGCAGCCTATCAGAGGAACGGGCAGGGGAGACGCCTCTCCCTCCCCTGCCCCGCAGTAGAATACTGGCATCTGTATCGCCGTCCCGAGGACGGCGATACAGATGACTGTGGAGATGAGCGCTTCCACAATGGAAGCGCTCATCTCCCTCTGCCCCACCGCCGCCCGCAACTGTCCGCAGGGCCGCACCGCACCCGGCTAATTGGCGGTGCGGCCCTGCAAGTGGCAAGGGGGGCCCTCGGGGCCCCCCTGGCTTAGGGGCCCGGTCGCAACTGCGACCGCTGCGACCCCTATAGCTACGCCACTGGTCGGAATCACAATTATTTATATGTATAGATAGTCCAATAATAAAGCATAGCATACTCAGCTCTGCTACACCGACATGTACAGCCTTTATTGCAGCGACCAGCGCACTATAGCTGACGATAATTGGTTTTCATTGCATTTACCAGAATAAGGCTGCTACTCAGTCACCTGAAAATGCCTCCACCACAACATCCCTGGGCTCCGAGCACCCTGACCATGTCTATAAATCATCGGGGCTTTTGACAGATCCTGATCTATAGTCACAGTTCATCTATGGTCTGTGTAGACTGGAAGGATTACATTTCTACAGGATCAATATCCAGAAGACAGCCCCATTTTTCATGCCGCTTAGTGCAATCTTCTATTGGCCAAGATACAACTGGTTAACTCTACAGAATAGAAGCTCTCCGCTGGACAATTAGTTTCTTGATTAACGCTTCACGCTATTATTACTTCATGCAGATAAGACAACTCAGCTCTTCTACATCTATACATGTGGAATTTCTTTTTCGTTCCATTCTCAAATACTCTTTTGGGAATTCCAAATTAGTAGAGGGTAGGAGGAGGGTCTCCATTTGGGAACTTCTTCTACTAGCCAAGGGCAGGAAAGTGTCTCTAAATAGTGTGTTTCGCTCTGGTGGACACAACATCTAGATTTTTATAAAAACTGTGTAATACTTCATTTTTTCTGTGGTGGCGCTGCAGGGAAATGGAACACCCACTGTCAGGTTCTGCACAGATTACAGCTGATCACTGGAGGTTCTAGCAGCAAAATACTCTCTCATCTACTTATTATTGGGAAAGTCTTGTAACAAAAAGTGGACAATCCCTTTAAACTATATAATGCCTAAGGGATGTCTGGGTATTATATATCATAGAGCAGCAGAACTTGAATGTCTTGAATTAGCTATGCTTCACTTTAGGGATGGCATTGGGCAAGTAATGAGCAGTGCCTGGTTTCCTCCAGACTTAACACTTAGGCCCTATTCAGACGACCGTGTTTCACGGCCGTATACAGGCCGTGAAAGCCCGGCCTGTGCTTCCCCAGAGGACGGGAGCGCACGGCGTCATTGGTTGCTATGACGCTGTGTGCTTCCTGAGGCCGCCGCCGTACAGTGAAACACGGTCGTCTGAATGGGGCCTTAGAATTAAGGCCAAAAAATTCAATCTTGGTTTTCTCAGACCAGAGAATCTTGTTTCTCACAGACTGAGACTCCTTTAGGTGCTTTTTTGCAAACTCCAGATGGTCTTTCATGTGTCTTTTTCTGAGGAGAGGCTTCTTTCTGGCCACTCTGCCATAAACCCAGATTGGTGGAAGGGTGCAGTGAAGGTTGACCTTCTGCAAGTTTCTTCCATCTGCACACAGGATCTTTGGAGCTGAGCCTGAGTGACCATTGGGTTCTTGGTCGCCTCTCTTACCAAAGACCTTCTCCCCTGATTACTGATTTTGGTAACTCTAGGAAGAGTCCTGGTTATTCCATGTATGCCATATATGATGGTTTCATGTGGATCTACAGTATATACAATTTATAGCTCTATAGTATCAATGTACATCATATTTTAATGCACCCCTGGCATGGCCTGGCACCCAACCTAGGAATATAAGCTAAGCTGAAATTTCAACTCTCCTGGACACGGTTGGAGTGGTCAACCAGAGGACCGAGTCCTGATATGATAATAGTTATAGTAGGGCAGGCTAGGTCTAACATGCACCTGTTCTACATGGCTGAATGGTGGGACCTCAGTCTCATCTTCTGTGGTGGGCTCCAGTTCAACACTGCTCATGACTATATCAACAGTGTCACATGTGCTGTAGAGCTCAGGATCTTAGGTTTGCCAAAGAAAATATTTTTGAGAGCCCACCATGCAACTGTACTAAACCTGGATGTATAGAAATCTAATATCTTCATAAGTTCTTCATAATTAACTCAACAATCAATGACCTCCTCCACTGCTTAACTCAGATAAGATTGTCCTCTGCTGGACTTCATGGGCCCAGTTGTCATCAAGACCCCATTTATTTTATCACAACCATGTCCTACTGGAGAATACTCTGGAATACTCCAACCCTCTTAGTAGGAATATTTATATCTATTGATACTTTACAGGCATTGACTATCATTTACTCTTGACTCTGATGACCAAAACTGGGCAAATTTGACAAAGAAGTAATTAAATCTTGTTAATTTCCTAGCAACTAAAGCAGACTGCTTGGCTGGAGATGAAGAGCTTCCTTTCTGAAACAGTCAGAACTTCACGGACACCCTCACAGACTGCCTTTTATAGACTCTTTGAAGAAGACAACAGCCAGGTCTACGGCAAGTCCTAGAGGCTGTAAGAATCATGCACTTTATAATGCCTCGGCAGTGTGGTTCGTTCACATTTTATGGTTTTATGTCACACGGGGTGTTGAGTCATGTTAGTAAAAATATTGTTTTAGTCAAATTAAAAATTAGGGCAAGTACAAGAAAGGTAAAAAAACTAAAATGTGAAATGCTTTCAAAAAGTTCATATGGTGGACATGATCACCACTGCAGCTCTGGGCAGGTCTGGTGCTTTGCAACAGCGTCTCTGGTTTGAGAACATACCGCACTTTTATTCCTGAAACAGTGATTTTTCATTTTTGTTTTTTTCTCTGTGGCTTCCTGGAGCAATAACTTTTTTATTTTTCTATTCATATAGCCTCATGAAGGTGCGTTTTTTTGCAGGACGAATTGTACTTTCTAATGGTATCATTTAATATTGCAGCTATAGATATATAACATTTGCAAAATGCCATGAAACTACAGCTAATATTGCTGGATTATAGGCACAGCATATGGGGCAAGTACCCTGGTGCCTCCATTGTCTACGGGGCATCAGGTTCACCATGATTTTGATGGCTGTTTAGTGATCCTAACCATATTCCAGCCCTGAATCCCAGCATGCAATCATAGACAAAGAAGACATACAAATAGTCTGTTTCAAATGGAATAAGGTTGTAACCAATTAGATTAAAATAATGATGAGTGCAGCAGGAGACAAGTGTTCTGATCTTGAGGTGAAAAGTGACCTGTTCAGTGATGTGATGAGGCACTGCTATATAAAGAGGTTGGAGTTTATCGCCTCTTACCAATGTGACTATATGAATGTATAGCTGTGTTCTCTGGTACAGATTTGAAACGCATCCCTTTTCCACACTGATAAAAAAAGGATTAAAGGATATGTACACCTTTGGAGTCATTTTCTATGATTGCATTTAACTTATTTTTGGCTAGATATCATATTTGCAATGGGTTTTTATTAAAAATATTGAGCTGTTCAGTCACAAAGGGTTTCTTTGTCTAGCTGTGTGACTGGTACTTTCACTTTCGCTTTGTGCCGCTCATCTAATTACCCTTATCTGTAAACTATTAAGAGGTCATAAACACTTATTTAAGCCACATTCTTACCAGTAAGGTAAGGATTGAGCTTTAATGAGTGTTTATAAGGTCAGAGAGAAGAGATAAGCTGTCCGTCTGCTCCTCAGATAACGGAATGACAAAAAATCCACAGGCAGCTAGTAGAGCATGTCAGCTCCGTACACAAAAAAGGATTCCATATTGTTAATAAAGACCAATTGAAAAAGTGATTTTAGGTCAAAATAAGTATAATGCGACTATAAAAAAATCCCCCCCAAAGGTGTACAAAGCCTTTAAACCTGCCATTGTTTCTGGACATCAGTTCAATTTTGGGTTTCTGTAACTCCTCCTCTTCTGTGAGCTCACATCCTGTGTCCTGCACTCACTTCCTGTTTGTCATACATGCATCACAGAGCTGGAGAGAAGATTTTCCTTTGAACTCTTTCATGATTTCTCAAGATACATCCAATTAATTATCTAAAGGAATATCCACTGCAACTCTCTCAGTGGAATTCTACATGCAACTGGTGTCACTAGGGGAGTAGTTATAGCGAGTTCACTATCTTCCATAGCTTGTACAAGAGATTCCCAACCCTATCTGAGGGAACTAAAACAATTTTAACCAAGGCCAGATCTGACAAGCTAATATCAAAGGATGAATTTTCCTATCTGTTTATGAAGAGCCCTACAGTCCCAACAGAAATTTCCAGTTCCGGGTAGACCAATTGTGTCAGGGAATGATTGTTTGACACAGGGCATTAGCCTCTATGTGGATGAGATTCTATGCCCTTTCGTAGCAGCTTTACCTTCCTATATTCGGGATACCAAAGATTTATTACATAAAATTAATGAGATGTCTTTCTTGGGGAAGGTCCTCCTGGCAAGCCTAGATGTCGAGTCGTTTTACAGCAACATTCGACATTATCTAGGTTTACAAGCTATTGAGTCATTTTTATATACAAAGAGTATCGTATTCCGAGAACACAACATAATGGTGATTCACTTTTTGAAGTTTATTTTGGAGCACAATTATTTTGTTTTTCAGAACACTTATTACAAACAGCAAGTTGGTACAGCCATGGGGACGGCATGTGCCCCATCTTATGCGAATCTTTTTTTAGGGTGGTGGGAGGAGCACTTAGTTTTTGTTGAAGATATGTCGTCATATACCTGCCACATTCAATATTGGGGCAGGTATATTGACGACATATTAATCATTTGGGATAGCACTCAAGCACATTTTAATGACTTTGTTGAAAGATTAAATAATAACACAATAGGAATGAAATACACATCGGAGATACAGGAAAAAGAGATACCATTTTTGGATTTAAAAATCATTTTGCAGGAGGATGGTACCCTTAGTACTGACATCTATAGGAAGGCAACTGCCACGAATGGCTACCTGCACTGGAATAGTTGGCATCCCCCGTCTTTGAAGAGGGGAATACCAATGGGCCAGTACCTCCGGGCTCGGAGGAACTGTAAAACTGAAGAAAGGTTCTTAGAAGAAAGTAATGAGCTCTATAGGAGATTTAAGGAGAGGGGTTATTCCACCAACTCTCTCAAAAAAGCCTTTAATAGAGCTAAGAACAGCAAACGGGAAGACCTCTTGAAAGATAAACAGAAGAAGGAAAATGAGGTCATTAGGTGCATTGGCACTTTTGATGGATATTCTGAAGTCATGACCAAAGTCCTCCGAAAACACTGGATCTCAGGCCATATCAGTGCCATAGGAACAAACAAGGATACAGCGATAACAAGACATATTAATTATTTCCATAATGGAAAGTCAGAGGTCCTCAAGTTTTGGGGCATAGAGAAACTAAGGACAGGCCCTAGGGGAGGTGATTTGGACAAGAAATTATTGCAAAATGAGGCACGCTGGATTTATCGACTTAAAACTATGAGTCCTAGCAGCCTTAATGAGGGATTTACCTTTGCCCCCTTTATTTAATCACCACCTCTTGAGACGAAATATACATGAGAATACATATGATATACAGGCCTTTTGATATGTTTGTTTTATTCATATATAGGAATATGAGTGTGGCATACTAAGGGAACTATAATACATATAAAAAAATAAAAAAATTAAAATTAAAATCTAAATAAAAGGTTTTTGATCTGTTTTATAACTGGTACCCTTTTGTGTAGATTTACAAGTTTACAACCTGAAGAGTAATAATAGTAATACTGATACGAATTTACTCAAGTTGATATATCCCTTTATGTCTAGTATATGTATACAATTTAAGATAAAGATTGCTTAGTATGATCTAAAATAGTAAAAAAATAAATTATGTATACGAGATCTAAGGTAAATATATATATATATATACATGTGAAGACATTGGGGATTGATCACTTGGGGATTGATCACCTGTTGACATGTAAATAGGCGATGATGAAGCATAGTAGAAAAAGCAGTGTCAAATAGCCTATACTGAAAAGTATCAGTATCAATATACCCTCTCTGAATGAATTTGAATAACATGCTCGAAGGACAGAAGTTTCGGCGCGAGAGACAGAGTCCGGAGGCATGCGCACTGGGAATGGCATTTCTGGAGAATGTCTAAGACCTATGACATGCACAGTGGTAAAAAACAGTATTGGAGAATGTCTAAGATCTATGACATGCGCAGTGGTAAAAAATAGTATCGGAGAATGTCTAAGTCCGCGAGCATGCGTGCTTTATGTGTGATGGAGATACATACTTCCGGCTCGGGAGGAGAGTCCGGGACCAATAACAGCATAAAGAGGGGGTAATGTAGGTTACCAATAGCCTGTCTGTTATGTCTGTCAGTATCCGAAAGACAGCGATTGGAGGCCCCCCATGGTGGGAGGTGCCGATATACGTATTTAAGACAGGCTCACCTCATAATCGGGTTTGCAGCTCCTAGCCCCTAATGAAGCCACATACGTGGTGAAACATGTTGGGGGGGCTCTGTTTGTTGTTTTTTTAAATAGCTATAGCAACCAACTCTGATGGTGGGATGTAATAGATGCCCCAAAAAGTTTAGGTAGAAGATGGCAATCAGTTATCCTATAGGCAGAACTTAATGGGATCAGCAAGCAAAATGTCAAACTGAAATCACACATTGAGTCTCCTTGGAGTACTTGCTAATGCTCCAAAGTGGCCCAGATCAGACGTGATCTGGGATTGGAATTCTATACACTGACTAGTGATACATTTGCAGCTTCTCCCATTTATGTACAAAGGATAATGTGTACAGCCTATTGGTGAACAATTACTAATAGTCTGTACCTTTAGAGGGCATGAAGATGAATGCCCTTTAAATATAAATATAAATGATACAAATAAAGATACAAGCATCTATCCTTTAGTATCCTTTGTTGAAGGCCTAGGATATACTTATATAATAAAAGTATCAGGTCTGGTTGCTGTATGTGGTTTTATTAAATAATACACTTGTAGGGTAATAGATAATTTTAATTGTGATTTAATAAAAGTTATATTTTGATATAGGTCCAGAAAGGAGTCATTATAGCAATGCTATTTGTGGTATATTATTTGGATTGGATTCCGGACCAGTGGCCGATTTATTAAAGCTATTTAGATTCCCAATCACACTCATCAGAGTCTTCTCTCACGTACATCGATGAATAAATACTTTTCATTAGCTAGTCCTCCTGATGATAAAGTCACCCCTAGTAGATGGAAACCTCTAAATGAACTATTGAAAACAATTGCCTAAATGTGATTCTGCAAGGGCTGCTGGGTGGTAGATTGGAGATCACTGCACTAAGACATAATTCTGTATTTCTTGCATCTTTGCAGAGTTGACAGAGCTCAGTCATTCTGTAAGTTTAACCGTTTCATGCAAGGTGCTGTCCCTGATGAGTATGTGAGTAACTGTATGAAACAACTTTACTGTGATACAATGTATCAGGAAGTGACAATTTACACCTAACTGTTCTGAAAAGATCTCAACAGTTTCTGTGTTATTGTACTATAGAAAGCAAGAAAGTGGATCAAAAAATTTAAAAAATTCCAAAAGTAGACACAAAGTTTATAATGTAAAATGGGGTTTTCACTAAAATATCTTAATATAACATTTAAACGAAAATCCCCAAATTTGAGATGAGCGAATCACCCAAAATTCGATTTGGCGAATAATCGACGAATTTCTGACAAGATTCGTTGTTAATATAAATTTATTCGGTCGAATCTACGTTCCAAAAATGTTAAAAGTACGCAATACGTAAGCAGTAGCGTACAAAGTGCGTACGAATCCGTAGCATATTATTGACTCGCGATTGTGTCATACACACTAGGCTAGGCCGCGGCATGCAGCCCTCATAGGCAGTCCATATGAGGTAGAAAAGTAAGGTGCTCACCTCTATCTATCCGGCTAAATGCATAATTTACTAAAAACACCGTACAATAACTGCATAATAGGACACATTGCAGTACCAGAAAAAGAATACACACAATGGGCTAAAGTGCTTGAACGTTGCTGAACCTGTAAAAACATTATGGCTAAAATACAGCAAAGACATAATTATGCAAACATTTTAGTGCAATCAATTTCACATTTGCAAGCATAATAGGCTCAGATATATGTTTGAGTCTCTCCTCCTGGCTGCTTGGCATAAAACACTGGAACACAGTTCAAAATTCAATTGTAATCCACGTGAGGTAAGTTTGTAATCCAAACAGGTAACGTGTAATCTACATGGATAATATAAAACAGCAGCAAATTGAGAACCCTTTTTGCAAAGGGGGCTCCCAAATAACCTGAGAAGGGGGGAAAAGGAAAATAGGCGTGCTTAGGCGCAACTGGAAATTTTCTGCAGAATGGGGGGCGGTCCTGACAGCCATGTCCATCAGGGTGAGAGTCAAACGGAGGCAACACAAACTAAACAAAACAAATGCCAACTAGCTCTCACCCGTCAGATGCAGTCCATGGTGTGGCTCCCATAGGTCCTCCAGAGGTATCCTTCACTCAGCCAGTAGAGGGGTTTCTCAGATGAGGGACCTGAAGTCCTCCTCACTGGAACTGCTGCTGAAGGACATCAGAAGACGCCCCTGCCTCTTGTAGGCAACTCTGGATGCAGTGGTTGAGCTCCACTGAACATCTTTTTCCAGAAGTCGGACTTGACCGGGTCTGGGTGGTGGTCATTCTGGTGAGTGCTGCAGCCACTTGCGTCTTTACTTTTCCTGATCCTCCTGCCGGGACAGCAGGTGCAAGGACTTCTGGCTGTAGCGGTTCCGGCAAGTTTGCATCCAGGGAAGAAGCCCCAGCTCCCCTGGCTGCTTCTGGCTTCATCTTCCAGGGTAGTTGGTACTGGTGGATCACCGTGGACTGGAACATAAACAATGAAGTCGTCAGCTGACCTAGCTACAAGGACTGTTATGGTGGTGGTGGCGGCAGTCCAGGGATCAGAGGCTCTGGCTGTGGTTTTTCCCTGAAATGGAGGGTGCCATCTGGTGACTCCTGAAGGCAGCGCACACGTCCTGCGCCTGCTGGTTCCTCCAGCCAAACTTCTGGTTCTGATGCACGTACCAGGGGCTTAGATTATAGGGTAACCCTAGTAGCAAAGGGGCCTTTCAGGGATGCCATGGGGGTGTATTCCATCTGATCCCACACGTACAGGCTGTGACGGGGTTGGGGCAGGTACGGCCATTTCACTGACCTGCGGCCCACAAAGTACCCCTTACCGTCCTCATCATCCGCCAAGAAGCCACAGCCTTGCTCCACAGAAAGCCACAGGACAGTTCCCTTTCACCGCTCCAGTGTAGGGTCTCCTGGCCTAAGATGGTCCAGTACATGGATGGCCCAGTCCTCCAGAGCATTCTTGTAGTCTGGCATGGGTCGTCACCGATTCTGGCACAATCGGGTTCTGACGAATGGAAGGTGTTGTTCTCCTGGGCGGCAAAGTGGACGCTCCAGCCGCCTCCGCCGCACCAGCCACACCAGTCGGATGAGCCGCAGCAACCTCACCAGCCGGCAAATAGAATACCTTTATCGACTACTGTCCCGGTGAGACTTGTGACACTCTGATCTCTGGAGCAGGAGGTGGTTTGGGAAACATGTTCCCAAAGACCATTTCGCCCCACTTTGGTCGCAGTTTTTTCACCATGCTTGCTGCTGGTAGTAACTTGTTCACCGCTGGCTTAAACTCGTGGAGAGGAGGGCGGAGTACTAAGGGAGGAGACTTCATTCCCTATACGTGGGCCGGGTTCGTTTTTTCCAGTTCTGAGGGGGGCGTATCTTCACTTTCCTGCTCTTGAGAGGGCTTATCATCATTTTCCCGCTTCACAAAGAATGTGAACATTGTGTACGTAGCGTACGTCACGTACGTAGCGTTAGCGTTCAAAATTTTACGAAAATCTACGAATAATACAAAGCAATTCTTAAAAAATACGGATTCGCTTCTGAGTAGAAAATTTGTAAGATTCAATACGAATCTACAAAGCGGCGAATAGATTCGCTCATCTCTACCCCAAATCAATATCTTCTGTGCCTATTCAGATGTTCCTTTATGTGGGACTCCAACATAGTGACCACCAATTAATCGGGTCCATGAGGATGGTTACCCAAATTTCAACTAGCTCTGAATGAAATGAGGTTAGTAATCACTGTATCTAGTGAGCAGGGCGATGAGAGATCTGGATGTTGTTCCTTCTAAACAGGTCAATAAAAAACAATGGCAGGTAATTAGCCTTAATTAGCTAGGTTAGTTAATTGATTTATGGTAAAATACCTGGATTCTAGGGCAGAGAAGACTTTGAAGGCTTTAATGTCTTCAACCTTGGTGATTAAACTGGTAATGTCTGCATCGCTGATGGTCTAGGGCAGATAAAGGGGTTATTATCAGCATCACTGATGGTCTAGGGCAGGTAAGGGGGTTATTATCAGCATCACTCGTGGTCTAGAGCATAGAAAAGTTACAGACACTATTTTGGTGGTCTACGGCAGTGAAGGGATTAATGTCACTAACCTTAGCGGTCAAGGGTTCAAAAGTGGTTAATGTTTGTGTTCCTGGTGGTCTAGGGCAAAAAAGGGATTGGTGTTAGTATCCTTGATGGTACAGGGCAGTCTCTCACAGTGGCTTCCCTCAGACTGTTGGTCCCTAGTGCCAGTGTAGCAAAAGGAGGGGGAACCCTTTCTTCCCTGCTCTGGGGTACTGCACATGGCAGTGTAAGGGAGGGTATATGTATCCTTTGTACTTGATGTGCAGACAGGGGCGCACCACCAGTGAGGCCACGGGAGATGATCGTCTCAGGCAGCACCAGGAAGGAGCAAGAGGGGGGTAGACGAAGAGCAGTGGGATGAAGGGAAGGTTTTAGGTTAAGAAATTGGCATTGGGGAGGGGGCGGCCACTGTTTCAGTTTTTGCCTCAGGCAGCAGAAACGCTAGCTGCACCCCTGTGCGCAGAGGGTTACTCACCGCTCCAGACACCACTGTTTGTGACTGTAATTGGTGGCTAACACTAATGGCTCACCATCCCATTCTCTCCATGCACTGATCATAGAGATGAGGAGAGACAAGACTGTGCAACTGTAACTGTACATCTCCACACTTCTGTTTCCTGAATGCTCTGCTTATCTCTAAGGGTAGGTTCACATTTCTTTAATTTGCATATGTCAAATCCTATATTTATTTACCAAAGGATCTGCGGCAGAAACCCATGCTGACATTTCTCATGTGGCTGTGGTGCAGATGTGCCAACCAAACCTGCTCTAAGCTTAGCCCTATTCAGCGGAGCTTGTTTGCACTGGGCAAATTTGTGGATTTGCTGTGCAGAGTCTACAAGGAGAATGAGCATGTTCATTCTTCTTGCAAATTTTTTTAAAGCACTGTCAAGAATCCACATTTCTAGGCGTGTTAAATACCTCCCTCATTTGCACTGGATGTGAAACGTAGATTTTGCATGGATTGGGTGTGAACATCGCCTAAAGGATGGTTTCATACATCCACAAATCATTGTTCCAGTAGCCTTCTGGCTTGTCCTGGTGATCTTTAGCAAACTGCAGATGCTTTCTTCTTGCAATCCTGTCATACACATCATTGCTGTTCAATGTCATCCTGATGGTGGATTCATGAACATTAGGATTAGCTAATGTAAAAAAAAAGCCTTTAGTTGCTTAGAAATTACTTTCAGTTCCTTTTCGACCTCGTTGACTATTGCAAGTCTTGCTCTTGGCGTCATCTTTGTTGGTCGACCACTCTTGGGGAGGGTAATAATGGTCTTGAATTTTCTCCATTTGTACACAATCTGTTTGACTGTGCATTGGTGGAGTCCAAACCATTTAGAAATGCCTTTTTGCAACCGGATGAGCATCAACGTCTCCTCTTTTGAGGTCCTCAGAAATCTCCTTTGTTTATGGTACGATTCACTTCCACAGATCAGACTTTGAGCTTTTTTTTTTTTTTTCAAGAATTAAAACAGGTCTCCTTCTTATTGTCATCCCACTGATTGAAAAGACTTGACTGTAATTTCACTTTCAAATTATCTGCTAACCCTAAAGGTTCACACATAATTTTGTCTCATTAAATAAATGACCAAGTCTAACATTTTGACTCATATATTTGATTTAGTTATCCTTATCTACTTTTAGGACTTGTGTAAAAATCTAATCTAGTTTTAGGTCAAATTTATGCAGAAATATTGAAAATGTTGAAGGATTCCCAAATTTTCAAGAACCACTGTATACTACATAAATATTATACTTTAATGCTACAGTATATTTTAAAGAGGTTCTCTACGTTAGACAATACATTTTTTTGTGAGAATGGTTCGCCAACAATAAACTGACATATGTTCCACTGCTGCAACACAAAGAGATTGGTTGTAATCTGTGGGGAAACCTCGTCTCGAGTGCTTCATTTTCCCTACAGCCCCCCCACAGGTGTTTTGTTTTTCAACAATTTGGGGCCCCAAGGGTAGTCTACATGGGTGCTAATAAAAGGTGCCCATGTATACTCTACATATAATTTGCAGTAGGTTTCCTGCAAATTGCCTCAATTTTTGCAAAACAGGGCAAGTCATGCTGACTGCAGTATCCCACAGCTGCTGGAGGGTACGTCAGAGAAGATCCCTAGAAGGAACACAATGATTGAGGTGGTCACACAGATACTCAATTGGGTTCAAGTCTGGGGAATTAAGGGGCCAGGGTAGCAGTTCAATGTCTTGGTCATGCTCTTCTGACCAATGTCGGAATAGTCATGTGACTTGTCGCATTGTCTTGCTGGAAGATCCCATCCATGCCAGGGAAAACAATTAGCATGTGTGGGTGTATGTGATCTGCAAGGAAGGATTCATGCCCAAATCACTTGAAAGTGCCTTCTACATGGATGAGTGACCCAGAGAATGCCACAAAAACTGAGTAGTATAGCTTTAAATACTGCTGCAGCACTCAATGGAAGTAACTGGTGACCTGACTGAGTTACACAGTGACACACTACATTGTCTCTAGATAAAACCTATCTCTCTGTCTGTTAATTAATTAAATCTAATTGTCCCACTAAACTCTCCCTGACTCTTTTTTTTTCTCTCCGTCAGATTTCCTATCACAGCAGTATACTGTATGACCATAGAAAACACATGACTTCCCTGGTAGGGATATTATATAGTGTCCATGACACATGTCAGTACAGTCCCTCTTGTAGGACTGCAAGACATTATAGGCAAGTCTGCTGGCCAGAGGACTACCTGGGGCCATGTGATCCTCATTCTTCAACTTCCCTGCCATCTTGCCCTGCTAAGCTCTTCTGATGCTTAAAATAGTGGATGTCATTTTCAGAGATTCATCTGAAACATATCAGAATCTTTTAGAAAACTTACCTGTCTGGGCTCCAGCGGCACGATCCTCAGCCACGCTGGGAGAAACGCACAGCTGAGCCAAACCCCTGGTGATGCAATGCTCTGTTTCTCCCTGCAGCAGGCATGTGCTGGAGGAGATTAGCAGTGGTCTGATTGCTCAGCTGCTCTATTCCTATGTGCTAGTGTTCTGACTAATGGAGTGCCGAGTCATGGACCTATCAGGGTCTGATCCAGGGACTCGGTGCTCTATTTAAACCCATTTCCTGACCATATACCAGTGCCAGTGATGGTCTCTGGCTCACTAGCTGTGTTCCTGGTTCCTGTGCTTATTGCATTACTCGTTCCTCTGACCCTGGCTTGTCTTCTGGCCACTCTCTGTCTCTTGTTTGTACTATGTTGTACATCTAGATCTGATCTCAGCTTGTCTTTTGGCCACTCTCTGTCTCTCGTTTGGTACTGCATAGATTGTCTGGTTCTGACCCATTTATGTACAACTCTGTTAATGTGTTTGTCTGTCTTTGTTGTTTGTCCGTCTCTACACTTAAATAGCGTAGGGACCATGGACCAGTTGCAGTCTTGCTATCTAGGGCTTGTACTGCAAGTAGGTAGAGTTCTAGCCTCAGGGCTCATTGTCCTTGTCTGTCCCTATTTACAGTCATAACAAAATCATATTGAATTTGATTAGTTTAGAATAGATTTGCATGGTGTCACAACAAACTGGTATCATTCACTGCACCCTCTGGTAACTACTACCCTCCTGCAAGATTTGCAAAAATCTGTGATCTAACCACCAGTAACAACATGTAACATCACCACCTAATGAAGCAGATCAGACCTTTCCCTGGTAAATACTTCTGTGACCTACAGGACAGGATCTGTTCCAGTTCTAGGATCCAAATAATCTGTGCAGCCCATGCATCAAGTTCATGATGTCATGAAAATAAATTTAGACTCCTTTGCCTGCACAGGGTCATTCAAGGATGGAGAATTTAAGGAATGTTGTCTTGTTCTGTATTTATAGGGACTGGACTAAGGTCTGTTCAGGGGATCTGGTCAGGAATCTGTATATAGGGGGTATTTTCTGTGGTCTGTATTTTTGCATGGCCTCTAGGCAGGAATCTGTGTATGGGGCATCTGGGGTCTGTATTTGTTCAGGGGTCTGGGCAGGAATCTGTATATAGAGGGTATGGTCTGGGGTTTGTATTTGTTCAGGGGCTCTAGACAAGAATCTGTATGGGGTATGATCTGGGGTCTGTATTTGTTCAGGGGGTCTAGACAGGTATTTATATATAGGGGGTATGGTCTGGGGTCTATTTATTCATGGGATTTGGGTAGGAATCTGTATATAGGGAGTATGGTCTGGGGTCTGTATTTGTTCATGTGCCCTGTGTAGGAATCTGTATATAGGGGTATGGTCCAGGGTCTATATTTGTTCAGGGGGTCTGGTCAGGAATCTGTTTATAGGGGGTATGGTCTGGGGTCTGTATTTGTTCAGAACGTCTGGGCAGGAATCTGTATATGGGGAGTCTGGGGTCTATATTTGTTCAGGTGCTCTAGAAACTAATCTGTATAGGGGGTATGGTCTGGGTTCTGTATTTGTTCAGGGGGTCTGGACAGGTATTTATATATAGGGGGTATGGTCTGGGGTCTATTTGTTTACGGGATCTGGGCAGGAATCTGAATGTAGGGGAATTATCTGGGGTCTGTATTTGTTCAGGAGGTCTGGGCAGAAATCTGTACATATGAGGTATGGTCTGGGGTTTGTATTTGTTGACAGGATCTGGGCAGGAATCTGTATATAGGTGGTATGGCAGACCCCAGAGGGTCTATATTTGGTCAGGGGGTCAGGTAAGGGGTCTGCATTTGTCTGTGAGATCTGGTCAGGAATCTGTATATAGGGTGTTGTTATATATATGGGATCTGGTATCTGTATTGATTTTGGGGTGTAATGAAGGGGTCCTTGTGATTCTAACATGCTATTTTGGGGGCATGACCATTAAAACAGGTGGAGTATTTCTACAACACACCTTATGCTCTGATTATTATATCACTTCTCGTAATTTCCAAAATTCCCTAAAGAATGTATATAATTTTTTAACCAATGTTATGAAATGAGTATTCACTGCATGGTACACTGCTTCCAGCTCCCTGTCGCTTAGAGAAAACATTTCTGGCCGGGGGGGGGGGCAGATTTTCTGGAACTTCCCAGAGTCATCGTTGCCATTTTACTACCCTGCAGATGACTGGGGCCAGCTGGACACAGCCACTTGGAAATGAGACTGAAATTGATATTTGTTCAGGGGCTCTAGACAGGAATCTGTATAGGGGGTATGGTCTAGGGTCTGTATTTGTTCAGGGGGTCTGGTCAGGAATCTGTATAGAGGGGTATGGTTTGGGGTCTGTATTTGTTCAGGGGGTCTGGGCAGGTATATATATAAAGGGGTATGGTCCAGGGTCTGTATTTGTTCATGGGATCTGGGCAGGTATCTGTTATATAGGGGGTATGGTCTGGGGTTTGTATTTGTTCAGGGGGTCTGGGCAGGAATCTTTATATAGGGGTATGGTCTGGGGTCTATATTTGTTCAGGGGCTCTAGACAGGAATCTGTATGGGGGGGAGTATGGTCTGCGGTCTGTATTTGTTCAGGGGTCTGGACAGGTATTTATATATAGAGGGTATGGTCTGGGGTCTATTTGTTCAGGGGATCTGGGTAGGAATCTGTATATAGGGGGTATTTTCTGTGGTCTGTATTTGTTCAGGGCCTATAGGCAGGAATCTGTATATGGGGCATCTGGGGTCTGTATTTGTTCAGGGGGTCTGGACAGGATCTGTATATAGGGGGTATGATATGAGGTTTGTATTTGTTTAGGATATCTAGGCAGGAATCTGTATATGGGGAGTCTGGGGTCTATACTGTATTTGTTCAGGGGCTCTGGACAGGGATATTTATAGGGGGTATCTCATCTGGGGTCTGTATTTGTTAAGGGGGTCTAGACAGGTATTTATATATAGGGGGTATGGTCTGGGGTCTATTTATTCATGGGATCTGGGTAGGAATCCGTATATAGGGGTATTGTCCAGGGTCTGTATTTGTTCAGGGCGTCTGGGCAGGTATCTGTATATAGGGGGAGTCTGGGGTCTATATTTGTTCAGGGGCTCTAGACAGGAATCTGTATAGGGGGTATGGTCTGGGGTCTGTATTTGTTCAGGTGGTCTGGACAGGTATTTATATATAGAGGGTATGGTCTGGGGTCTGTATTTGTTCACAGGATCTGGGCAGGAATCTGTATACAGGAGGTATGGCAGACCCCAGAGGGTCTGGTCAATAATCTGTATACAGGGGGTCTGGTCCGGGGTCTGCATTTGTCTGTGGGATCTGGTCAGGAATCTGTATATAGGGTGTTGTTATATGTAGGGGATCTGGGACCTGTATTGATTTTGGGGTGTAATGAAGGGCTCCTTGCGATTCAAACATGCTATTTTGGGGGCATGACCATTAAAACAGGTGGAGTATTTCTACAGCACACCTTATGCTCTGCTTACTATATCACTTCTCGTAATTTCCAAAATTCCCTAAAGAATTTATATAATTTTTTAACCAATGTTATGAAATGAATATTCACTGCATGGTACACTGCTAATTGTAGCTTCCAGCTCCCTGTCGCTTAGAGAAAACATTTCTGGCCGGGGGTCAGATTTCCTGGAACTCCCCCGGAGTCATCGTTGCCATTTTACTACCCTGCAGAGGACTGGGGCCAGCTGGACGCAGCCACTTGGCAATGAGACTGAAATTGATGTTGAATGCATGAGGTCAGCGATTATACACAGCAAGTCACTGACTGACACAGAACAAGTCGGGAGTGTTCTTCAAGAATGCAATGGATGATGGACAGGTGCTCACAGGGTTTTTTTTTTTTTTTGCAAAATATTCTCCACTATTCCAGATCCTGTGACGGACGGAGCTGACTGGTGTAATTCTAGAGTCGTAAATGCTTTTCTGTCTCTGTCCCACACTGCTAGTCTGAGAATGACCTCCTGTGGTTAGTAATGGTAATTTCTAACATCTATTGTGACTCCCTCCAGCAGAATACATGAGTGCTGCAAAGTATTTAAAGGGTTTCTCCATTTTAGATGTTTAGATATGTTAGAAGGATCGCCTGATGATTAGATGATCACTTGGAATCGATCAGTTGCAATCTGAGGGGTAGTCGGGCAGCAAGTGTTCAATTTTCCTGCAGCACCACTGCAGGGGAAATAAAGTATTACAGAGTTCTTATGGAAGTCAATGAGATGTCCATGTAATGCATTAAAGCAATGGGTCCTCCAGAGTGAGAGACACTCTTTGGCTAAGAGATGAGAGTTTCTAGTAAAGAGAGTCCCTCATACAACAGGCACAATGCCTTGTAGGGCTAGAGCAGCTCAATGTAATGATACCTTTCACTTAAAGGGGTTGTCCCACAAAAAATATTCTACAGTTTTCAAACCAGCCCCTGGATCTAAATACTTTTGTAATTGCATGTAATTAAAATTTAGCATAGTCACTGAGTTATTCAGTAAATTGTATCTGTATAGCGCCACCTGCTGTTTGTTTTTTCTTATTCCTTTGACCTGCTCACTGAGATGGCCGCACATGCTCAGTTTCATCCTTCAACTGCCTCCTGAGCTGTGATAGGGAGAGCATGGACACGCCTCCTGAGCTGTGATAGGGAGAGCATGGACACGCCTCCTGAGCTGTGATAGGGAGCGCTGAGACACGCCTCCTGAGCTGTGATAGGGAGAGCATGGAAACGCCTCCTGAGCTGTGATAGGGAGAGCATGGACACGCCTCCTGAGCTGTGATAGGGAGCACTGAGACACGCCTCCTGAGCTGCAGCAGAAAAGACACTCCCCTTGAGTTGTCAGCTTGATAAATCTAACAGAGAAATGAATGTGGAGATCTCTGGATCCATGTGAGGTACAGGGTTAGAAAGAGTTTGTCATGTTCTATGTGATGTCTGATCTTCATTTTTTCCATTATTCATGGGAGAACCCCTTTAACGAACCATTGCGTCATTCTGGAGAAAAAAATACTTTTAATCCATATGTAAGCAGTTAAAGGAGTTGTCCAGGCTCAGAGCTGAACCTAGACATACCCTTAATTTCACCCAGGCCGCCCAGGCCTGATGTTAGCATCGGAGCATCTCATGCTCCGATGCCCTCCTTTGCCGTGCTCTAAATTGTGCAGGGCAAAGGCATTTTGCCCGGTTCCAGTGATGAACCGGGCTCTGCCAGGCACAGGCTTCCGCCCAGCAGTGAGACCAGTGACATCACCAGCACTGATAGGCAGGCTTTATCGCTGCCTTAACCAGTAAAACGGCTAGGGCAGTGCTAAAGCCAGCCCATCAGAGCCGGCGACGTCACCGAACACACTGCTGAGCGGAAGCCTCCGCCTGGCAGTGTGTATTTGTAAACAAAAGAGCAATGTAGCGCAGGTCAAGGGAGGGCACTGGAGCATGAGATGCTCCAATGCTAACATTCAGGGTATGTCCGGGTTCAGCTCTGAACCTGGACAACAACTTTAAGTTGGTTGTGTCACCAGCAAATGGCATTTATCATGTAGAGGAAGTTAATACACTTACTAATGTATTGTGATTCTCCATATTACTTCCTTTGCTGACTTGATTTATTTTTCCATTACATTATACAATGCTTATCTCCGAAGGGTTACAACCACCGCTGCAGCACAGATACCAGGTAGCTGCATGAGAAGCTGCTGCGCATGTGTCCCGTGTGGGCTCCCATGATCCCAGCCACCAGAATGGCCAGCGCCTTTTCCTATAGTGGTCAAGCATGTCCACCGCTTTTGCAGGGTGATCATAACCTCTAGAAATGAGCAGTGTATAATGTGATGGAAAAACGAATCAAGCCAGCAAAGGAAGCAATATCTAGAATCACAATACAATAGTAACTGCCTTTTACTAACTTTGCAGAAGTGAGACAACCTTTTTAAGTGCACTTAGGGTGGAGACAAGCCACACTGTGCACCCTTGCTCCTCCTGCCTCCTCTGTCAGCCCCCCACCCCCTCTCCTTTCTTTGGGCCAGGTTCATGCATAGTCATCTTGCCTGGTCCTGTCAAGAGAATGAGGGTCTGGCAGACAAAGCAGGGGGAACAAGGGTGCGCAAAATTGCTTGCGTCCGCCCTTGATACACTTAAAAAATACATTTGCAAATAACACAGAATGAATTTGCCTCTGTAGTAAATTGCTTCTGACATGGGGAAGGAAGAGGACTGCAGATAGAGATGAGTAACAGGGTGGCACCTTCATTTCCTTCTTCTTTTCATTCTAATTTTATTCCACTGAGTATGTAAAAGTGCAATAAATCGCATTAGAGCCATTCATAAATTACTTTTGAAGAATTCTATTATTTCCTCTGAAGGCTTCCTTCACATATTTTTGCTTTGGTGTTGTTATGAGTTTTATGGTATTTTAGTCGATTTTGGAAGGTTTTTAAGTGTGCTTGAGCACATGCATTTTTTGTGTTTTTTCTGGAAGCCATGTGTTTTTAAATGGAAAAGTATGAACCACCTCTAATATCACATTGGGTGTTAATGGCTAGAGATGAGCGAATCATTGAAAAAATGATTCGACGAACATTCGCCGAAGTTTTCCTAAGATTCGTATATTCCACGAATAGATTCGTTGTATTTGCGTACAAAATATATGTTATGTGCTATTAGCGAACATTTGCGCACTTGAAAAATGCACAGTTAAAAAATGTACGCAACTTCTCAGAAGACGTACGCATGAGCGTACAAATAGCTTACGAATCCTAAGCGAACTATTGTGTACGCGATTACGTAATACGCAGGCACGTATGAGGAGAGGCCGCGGCGTGCACTCCTCAGAGGCAGAGCGAATATTCGAAAATGGCATCCAGACGATCCTCATCATTTAGCTCTGCTGCACAGCTGAAATACATAGTCCGGCTGATGGACCGCCAGGATTACGATTTATGATGGCACACACCGCCACCCGAACCAGCATAAAAAGGAGGTGATCCGAGGCTTGCGCCATCGTTTTGTCACCTTGCGGACCCCGGGCCAGATCTAGCGGAAATGGTCAGATCTGAAATCGCCCTCAGAGGCAGTATGTATATTTGAGGTAGAACAAGTAAGGTGCTGTCTATCCGGCTAAGTGCATAGTACAATCATCCACAATACTATGAAGTGAATATGACGACACATTGCGGTACCTGTAAAGAAATACACACAATGGGCAACATACTTGAAAACGCTGCTGAAAGGTAAAAACATTAGTGCAAACAATCCAGTGCAAACAATATAGTGCAAATACATTATAGGTATAATGTAAACATTTTAAATATCACCTACCTAGTCTGCTCACGGACACGTTTAAGACTCTTTTCTTCTTTCTGACGCTTGTCATAGAACTGGAGCAGAGTCCCAAACTCAGTTGCAATTTGTAATCCAAATGGATAAAAAAAATAGCAGCAAAGGTTCCTTAAAAAAAACCCTTTTTCAAGGGGATCCCCAATAACCTGAAAAGGGGGAAAAAGGGATGATTGGTTAAAGCAGCCTCGGGGACCATAGAATTTTGCCGAAGGGAGTAGTCCTTCCGCGGCGGAGCGGGAACTCCTGCCGCCTCCGCCATGTCAGCCAGTGGAGTGAACACCTCAGCGGGCACCTCAACCGACTTCTTAGGCTGCCAGACATATTGAGAGACGTAGATCTCCTCCGGTTCCTTCTCCTCATAGGGGTCGGTGCCCCACACCATGCCTCCCCAGTCAGGACCTCTCTGTGTCGCCATCTTAATTTCCTGAGTTGCCTCGTCTTCCTCGCGCGCTGGAGAAGGGGGCGGGGCTACCAGGGAGGAGCCTGCATGGCAAATCAATTGAATTCGTACGCAACAGCGTATAGAGTAACTTATACTTAGTAATAGCGTATAATTGATAGGACAAACTACGCAGCGAATGCGTACAAAGCAGAAGCGAAGCACCTAATATTCGGATTCGTTTCGCAGCTAAAAAATCCCAAGATTCTATATGAATCAACGAATCAACGAATCGATTCGCTCATCTCTATTAATGGCATAAAATTGCCAGAAAATGATCCAAAAACACCATAGAGAATGCTGTAATTAAAAAAACAGACTAAAAAGTTCAGCACAAGTAAAGAAAAGCAGCACAAAAAATGCTACTACATTTCCCCAATCCCCTTAAACTTATAGACAACCTCTGGAGATGGTGTTTTTTTTAACTAAAAACACCAGGAAAAATGTTCCTAAAGTGTATGTGTCAATCCACCGTAATGAAATTGTCCCCTTGGCTCATGGGCCCTGGTGCAAGAGTTCAGCTTGGGCCCCTCTTCCCTCAGTGCTTTGTGGCCAGGGGCAGGGAAGAACAAAGTCTTTGCGCTGCCTGAGGCAAGAATTGAAAGAGCAACCCCCCTCCATACCAAATTCTGACCTAACCCCTTCCCTCCAGCCAGAGGTGTAACTTGACCAGCATGCACTTTCTATAATACCGGTGTCTTCTTATGTAGCACAAGGGTCTTTGGGCCCCTCAGGCTCCTGGGCCCGGTAGCGGCTACTACCTTTGCACCCCCTGTAGCTACGTAGGAGACAATGTTTCAGACTACTGATGAGTGTCCAGAAGAAAAGCACCGATGATATGGTCTCATCTCTGATCTCCAGCAAAGGTTACTAGTGGACACAGATTTGGAAGAGTAGTCATGCCAACAGTGCACAGAACATGAGCAGTAACTATAGAGTTGCAGATACATGATGGAGACCAATGGCTTTTCTACAAAATAGGAGAACTCCAGTACTTTTAATGGTGCATGATGGTTAGGTGTGTCAGCCTGGTATAGATTTTGCATCAGGGCTTGAGAGCTTCATATGATGCCCCTGGGCAGAAGTCATCAGTGGTGGCCATAGGCAGATCCAAATCGGAGGACTAGCAAAGACAGTAACAGCAGGCAATGTGGTATCAATTCAGAAGGCAAAGAAGAACAAGGGTTCAGACAAATAGTAGTCAATAGTGAATCCTTCCCTATGCACACCTGCAAGTAATGGACCTTCAAGAACTTCAGAAGCTGGAAATTTGCGCCCTCTGCACTATGATTGACAGGGCCAGGCAGGAGTAACGATGTTTGGATTGCCAGGTCCTATCAGTCAAAGTGCAGAGGGCTCGGCAGTTGCAGAGAGAGCAGAGCCTTTAAGTGTAATGGTAACACCCCCATTGCTCCTAGAGGCTCATTTGCATTTAATAAAACATCATTTTCCTCAGCAATGTGGACACATATGAACATGGGACCAACACAGATGTCTTCAGCTGCCAAGTGCACATGTAACAGGTCAGCCAGTGTCAAAGGTACAAAACTGACAGATGCCTTTAAGTGAATAATGAATTCTTGGTGATTAGGAAAATGTTTTTGAATGTTTTTGGTTTCCAGGGATGTGAGCTATGTTTATGTCATGTCAAAATGTTTGATATAACTCAAATGCTGTATTAAGGTCAGTTGTAGAAAATTCTCAATAGTCAATGTATCAATGAGGTGGAACCATTTTATGAAATTTAAAGGACCACTAGATCTGTGAAACAATATGAATTGTAACTAAAAGATACAACCCTTCAAAAATGACCTTGGTATATAACGAACTAGCAAACACCTTGCAGTACCAAACCTGACCACATGGTGTGCTGTTACGGAGAAACATATCCACCAGCTACAATCAGGTATAGTACAATACTCCACCTAGAGGCAGAAATCCTTAGAACAGAAATGGAAATTTTAGCAAACACCAGTTAGATGAATGTGAACTCCATCTTGGCACCCATGCAACAGTAAAATGATCTTATTAGGCAAAAATTGCAAAACATCCAAAAATGCACAGAGAATTATTTAAAAAAAATCTCATACAACATACCAACTGCAGAAACAGTAAAATAAAAAAGCTTAGAAACCTATGTTGGTCCAAGTGATACTTCTGATGCCCAATGGAAAAATAAGAATCGGCTGAAGGAGAGGAAGATACTTATTGTTTTGCTGCCTGTATGGAACACATTAAAACTATTAACTTTATTATTAAACGCTAAAACATTTTTTAGACACCGAGATCACAAACACTTCTGGTCTGTGTCTACTATCCACAATTAGGACACTCATAGACCTGATATCAATAGTGGTTTAGCGCTAGAGTTCACTTATTAGAGCTGGGACTGGTGTCTCTTTAGCAGCCATTTCCCCTGCTATTATAACTCTCCATCGTTATGTTAACCCCTTGCGGTTATTCCACCATTAATATACTGCTACCTATGCTCGTCTATTGAAAACAACGGCTCGACGCGTTTCCTCTACTCATATAGCATTTCATCAGGAGCCTTAGGACAGACAAACACACATAGTTGTAGAACGCTGCACGCTTCTGATGGCGTGCGTGCAGCTTCAGTAGCAGGCGGCACTGGGATGGCCGTAGCGCGGCCGCTTCCCGCCGCATCTTTATCTGTTAAGCCACGCCCCCCCCCTTGTGAACCAAGCCTCCCGGCCGGCCCAATGATCGGAGCTCAGCCGGATATTAAAAGGCGCTGTGGTCAATGGGGACTATTGTAAATACATTGTAGCAGTTATCTATCCAGGTAGGGGATATAAGGTAATTAAAGGATATTTCACATCAGAGATACATGAAGATCAGCTCACTTTCCTTGACCTGGGGATCAGGAAAGACCATACGGGAAAAATAACGACAAACATGTTCCGCAAACCAACGGCGACAAACACCCTGCTTAGGTGGGAAAGTAGTCATCCAGTCCCACTTAAGCGGGGGATTCCCAGGGGCCAATACCTTAGGGCCAGGAGAAACTGTTCTGAGTGGCGGGATTTCAGAGTGGCGTCTAATGACCTTCAGAACAGGTTCATGACAAGAGGTTACCCGAAGTCAACACTGACAAAGGCATACCAACATGCTGCGGCGGTTAAAAGGGAGGACTTACTACTTCCCAAGATAGGGAGGGAACCTGAGTCTGAAATACGCATCATAGGGACCTTTGATGCAGCCCACAATGAAATCCGGCGAGTACTCCAAGAAAATTGGGGTATTCTTAAGACAGATCCCGTAGTTGGACACCTGGTGGGTGAATATCCAAGGATCACGTATCGGCGAGGGTCCAACATTAGGGACAGATTGGTCCATAGCATGTTCACGAGTTCAGTGCAGAATACATGGTTGCCAGAGAAACCTAATGGCACATTCAGATGTAGTGGATGCGTAGCCTGTAAAGCAATCTCCAAGGGCAACACGGTGACAAGCACGATAACCGGACGCAGTTATATGATAAAATCTTTTATTAACTGCAGAACGGTGGGGGTTGTATATGTAGCCACATGCATCTGCAAGAAACAATATGTAGGAAAAACGAAAAGGGAATTCAGGAGGAGAATTGGAGAACATCTCAGAGATATTGAGAAAGCAGATGATACCCCTGTGGCACAACATGTGGCCACATACCATCCAGGAATACCAAACTGCATTACTTTTCAGGGTATAGAACATGTCAGAATACCACCTAGGGGGGGTAACATTGACACACTACTCCTGAAAAAAGAAGCGCAATGGACCTTCATGCTCAATACGGTCAAACCGAAGGGTCTAAATGAATTCATCTCATATACATGCTTTATTGATTGAACTTATCATGAGGTTATGAGCATTGTGTCCACTCCAGAATATAGGCAATAGAATGATACATTGGCAATAAGATGCCCTTAGTTATCAGCCACATAACGGTTTTATGTGGAAGACACTATTGCAAAATAAATAAGTTAACAACACTATATAGTTCCTGTCAGGATGCGATCAAGAGTCGTTTATAGACTGTATCAAGTACTCCCTTGGAGACCTTTAATTACCTTATATCCCCTACCTGGATAGATAACTGCTACAATGTATTTACAATAGTCCCCATTGACCACAGCGCCTTTTACTATCCGGCTGAGCTCCGATGATTGGGCCGGCCGGGAGGCTTGGTTCACAAGGGGGGGGGGGGCGTGGCTTAACAGATAAAGATGCGGCGGGATACGGCCGCGCTACGGCCATCCCAGTGCCGCCTGCTACTGAAGCTGCACGCACGCCATCAGAAGCGTGCAGCGTTCTACAACTATGTGTGTTTGTCTGTCCTAAGGCTCCTGATGAAATGCTATATGAGTAGAGGAAACGCGTCGAGCCGTTGTTTTCAATAGACGAGCATAGGTAGCAGTATATTAATGGTGGAATAACCGCAAGGGGTTAACATAACGATGGAGAGTTATAATAGCAGGGGAAATGGCTGCTAAAGAGACACCAGTCCCAGCTCTAATAAGTGAACTCTAGCGCTAAACCACTATTGATATCAGGTCTATGTGTGTCCTAATTGTGGATAGTAGACACAGACCAGAAGTGTTTGTGATCTCGGTGTCTAAAAGAAGTGTGAAGTATACATAAAGATACACACTCAACACTGAGGTCCAGCCTGTTTTCAGATCTTGTGGTGATAGCCACTTCCCATGTTTTAGCGTTTAATAATAAAGTTAATAGTTTTAATGTGTTCCATACAGGCAGCAAAACAATAATTGAATATAGAAGGCATCCACGATATCATCTGTCTTCTAAGTAAACAGAAGATACTTATTGCATTGATTTTATTGTATGATTTGTTTTTGTTACTTTGCAGAATTCTTCCTCTTTAGAAGGTTAGAATTAAGATGGAGCATTATAGCTTTCCTTTAGGGTTTCTTTATGCAGCCGTTTTTTTCTCCCTGTGGTTCCTTAAGTATATTTACTATCCAAGCACAGGATTAGATTCCAAAGGATGGAAAGGAAATAAAATAAGAAGTGATAGAGGAAATAAAACGAGGAGAGAAAAGGCGTAGAGCAGAGGATAGCAAAGGAAAGTAGAGGGGCGGCAAGGAAGATAGAAATAGGGGTCAGAAGAGGAAAGAAAAGGTGGAGAGCAAAGGACAAAAAAGAGCAGAGCAGAAGAAGACAGTCAAAGGGGAAAAAAGAAAATAGAGGGGCAGAAGAAATCAAAGAAGAATAAAGGAAAGAAAAGGAAAGGAATTAGATGAATCATGGAAGAAATAAATGAGCAAAAGAAAAATGAGGAGACAAGAGGAGAAAAAGGGGAAACAGTAGAGGGAGGATAAAATTAGAGATGAAAGGAAGAAAAAGAATAGACATTTGGGTGTTCGAAGACTTGATGCCTATTGCAACAAAATGTCCTTGTGTAATGATCCCAGGTCCAAATATTGGCTGCAGATTGTGGTTAAATCTTGTTTTGCAACAAACCATAGGAGAAACTGACAGAACTAGTGTGTACAGTAATATTCAGGACCAGGACCATGTGACCAGATCTGTGCAGGACCATGAAGATTGGAGAACATCAAGGAGGCAGAGGAGAATGTGAGCCGCTGGTCTGTATGTAGAGGGTTTGGTTTGGGGGTCTGTATCTATATAGCAGTCTCCTTGAGAGTCTGTTTTGGGGTTTGTATTGGTTTAAGGGGGCCTGGTCGGGGGACTGTATAGTTTAGGGGTGTGGGAACTGTATTTAGGAGTGGACCAGTCCAGGACTTGTGCTCTCGGAGTATAGGAGATGAGGGGAGAGGTAAAAAAGAGAAAAGAGAATAAATGGGGAAAAGAGATGTGAAAGGATGGGGGGAAAGTAAATCAATAGAAAGGGGAGCAGTAGACCAGGATAAAGGAAGGAACGAAGAGGACTAGAAGGTAACTGAGCAAAGGAAGGAAAGAAATGGAGGTGGACAAGGGATGGAAAGGCAAAAAAGGTAAGTAGGAAATTAGATGAATGAAAAAGTAAGGAAAGTACCAGAAATGAGTATAGGAGAGGAGATGAAAGGAATAAAGAAGAGGACAGCAAATGAAAGATAAGGAGAGGACAGAAGGAAAGGGAAAGAAAAGAAAGCAGAGGAGGAGATGAGAAGAAAGGAGAGGATCAGATGAATATCAAAGAGAAAGTACGTAAAAGAAGAGAGCTCAGGAAAGGAGAACAAGAGGAGGAGAATGAAAATTAAAAAAGAGGGAAAAATTATTGTAGAAGCAGAATAAATGAACATTGTCATGTAGGCTCCATCCCAGCACGTAGGGTCAAGGGATCAGTCTACCTCTGTTCACTTCAGGCTGCAAATGGAGCATAAATCACACTCTAAACACAGTCTAAACACCCCAAGAAAATAACAGGAAATGTAACACTTAAAAAGTCTTCAAATGTCTTCACAGACGCCTCAGTCTTCACTGACCCTCAGAATTTTTTTCTTGTTTCAAACTTGTTTTCTAATTTGACCCCTTTGCTCGGGTTTTGGAGGCACCAAAGTTCCTTATAGATGTCTGGTCGGTGAATAATAGAGCAAGTACCATGAATATATATATATATATATATATGAAGAATTGTCTTTACTCCCTTACTATAGTAGATGGTGGGGAGTTGATTGGGCACCAGCAGATATCTATTTGCCAATCCTTTAAAGCTTGTACAAACCAGGCTTAGGTGCCACGTCTCCCATTTTGTATTGGCCAAGATATTAACCCCCTAATCTCTGGTCACATAGTCAACACACAAAAGTTTATTGCCTCGCTCCAGAAATTCACTTTTTGTGGCCGGTGACATAGGGGTATGTCACCTTTTTATTACAGACACGACTAGAGAAGAAAGCAGAAGAAAGGAAAGGAGAATAGAAAAGAGAAGCAGAATGAAGAAAATGAGATGGAAGCAAAGGAAAAACAGACAAAGGGGGAAACCATATTTTAAGGCGCCCTTTCATGGGCCAGTCGCTCCCAGTCCCTGCCGAATGTAAATATGCCATGTTCATTTACAATTTATCCCATATTTCAAAGCGGTCATTCAATAATTAATGTAAAAAAATGAAAATCAGACATCATATAGTGCAGGACAATCTCTTCCTAACAAAGCTAGAACCAGCCCTGTACCTCACATGGATCCAGAGATCTCCTCATTGCTCTGCTAGACTTATATCAAGGACAGTTGACTGTCCTTCCGCTGCAGTTATCTCCCCATCAGAGCTCAGGGGATGTGCCCTTTCAGCTTCAACTCTCTTCCTGTAACTGTCACAGTAGATATTGCAGATGGAAGTTGATGGATGGAACAGAGCATGTGCGACCACCTCACTGATGTTACTGAGAGGGACAGGGAAATAAACAAAAGAACAAACAGCAGTTGATGCTTTACACATATATATTACTGAAGAACTTAATGGCTCTAGCTTCTGATTTTGTAATGTCTGAAGTTTTGACCAAAACTTTTTGAAACTCCTGCAGATATTTTTGTAAGAGGTCCGGCAGGATAGCATTTCCTCTCCTCTATTTAAAGATAGAAGTTTTCTTTTATTTCCCTCTACATGTGGAGGTAGAATAAGGCAACTTAATAAGAGCAATGTCTAAGGAGAAGAACGTTTGAACTTCAAAGCAATAAAGCTTTGTGTAGCATATGGCCGTAGAGTCAGGATCTAAAGCAGATTGTAGCGTTGACTTTTAACACAAAGTAACTTCAGCTGATGCTGGAGGTGATTGATGGTCGGTGCTCACACCGTGTCCTCATTTCTATGAGTCAAGTCCCGGACCTCGATATTACCAGAGTCATTTCATAAAATATCAAATGCTTGTTTAGACTTCAGTCTTGGCTCAGTGCGGGAAGAAGAATCAACATATGGAAAAACATCATAGTCACATAAAAAGTGTGTACACACAGCAAACATGTAGCTTTGAAAGATGCCAGATGTCTCCACAGACTACATCTTGATCAGTAAGCCTTTCGACCATCTGTATTTCAGACTGTGTATCTCTCGGGGGGGTGGACTTTAGAGCTGCTTTTAGAACATCACATCTCCAGTGTAGACAAATTCATAAAGAAGAGACATAAAACGCAAAACCATAAGTGCATGAGAGTCTCCGAAATGAATATTTCAAGATATGGATTGTGTTTCCATCTTAGATCCTTGCTGCAGCCTGTCAATCATCTTATATTGCTTGCACTAGGAGGCAGCTGCTCGGATGTTTGATATTATCACAGCACAAGGAAACATGATATGATTCAGAGGCCTCAGAAGTGGCGGTGTGCTCCTCAAGGAGCTCATGTTATAAGATTGAGGCCAATATATGTAGACTAGGTGGACTGCCCAAATCGGTGGTGCTCAACCTTTCGAGTCCGAAAATCACTTTGTCAGATTGTAGAGCTTCTAAGGGCTGCAATAAAACTTAAAGTACTATTCCCATCTGAGCCATTTATGACATGCCCAGAGTGTCGGCCATAAATGAAACCTCCTGGTGGAGGTCTCATTTTTTGGGCATTCAACTCTTGGGAGAACAAATGAATGTGCAGTGCCCAGGTTTGGCGTGGGTCCTCCAGACATCGTTGAGGTGTCACCACATGTTGCTGCTCTCTGGAAGGGATGGGATGGTGTGGTGCACCCTAATAGGAAATAAGTCCAGAGAGTCAGGGTCTGCAGTAAACCACTGTGCTTCTTTACTGGACGAACTTAAGTGCAAACTAATATAGGCAAGGAATTTAACTGGCTTCTCCAGTCTCCTTCTTGATAGTAGAAAGTTCTGTGATGAGGAAAAGCCTGAGCTAGCTGTTCCTCTATCTCTCTCTGAAGGATGACTCACTGCCCAAAGGTCGGTGGCTCAGTCATTCAGCTGGCACCCTGGTCACAGGTCTAGTGACCCAGGATCTGTGGCAGAGTATTCCCATCTCAGCATCTTCTTCTGGTCACAGATTCTCTCCTACTAAGAACAATGAGCTCTGACTGCTCTCATTTCAGTTTTTAGCTGAACCTCCTAGTGGGAGAGGTGGAGTGGAGAAGCACAGCCTAAACAGAAACATTGTTACAATTTCTGTCAATCATAGACATGTAGAGCATCAATGCAAGTCTATGAGAATGACTAAGCAGCTTTTCCAGACATAAACAAGTCTTCAGACATAAACAACAGAGCTACACCAGACAGTCAGACGGTTAATGTGTGTTTATTTCCCTCCAAAACGTTTCATAGGTAGAAAGGCATCAATTCTCTTAGTATTAGCTGGCTATACATTAACCCTTTCCACAGTGCCCTGTTTCCCCGAAAATAAGACCTATCCCGATAATAAGCCCTAGTGCTATTTTACCCTGTTTTTGGAGTAGGCTTAAAATATAAGCCCTACTCCAAAAATAAGCCCTAGGTACATTGAGGATACACTGAGAATAGCGTTACGGTCCGAGCCCGGCGGGGGTAGCTGGGGGCCGGAGCCCTGCAAGTGATTTTAATGGCAAGTCAGGGCCTCTCTGCTGGTGACGCTATCTGTGCAATGCTGCGTACTATAGTACGCAGCGCTGCGCAGTTAGTTACCTCTATACACACACCTATACCCATACCCTATCCTGTGCTGCAAGACATCTCCCCTGTGACGATCCCGCAAGACATGACCTCAGCGCCGGGTCTCGTCGGGATCACGCTGGTTGACGGGATGACATAGCACACGCTGGATGACAGGATTGGGAGAGAAGAAGAAGTCCGGAGCAGAGTGTAGGTAAGCATATTTTTTGTCTGTGTGTGCACAGGGGCCCGGGGCAAAAAAAAATGGCATACCGGTATATATTCAGAGAGGCCAAAAATGACATATATGGCAAAAATAAGACCTACTCCAATAATAAGCCCTAACCCTTTTTCCAGAGAAAAAAAAGAAATAAGACACTGTCTTATTTTTGGGGAAACACGGTAGTGCCGCTATAGTGCAATCCTGACTCTGCTAATTCTAGGATACTAGGAGATGGACTTAGGTCCTCCCATAGTTTAGTGAGTTTGAGTCTGCTTGGATCACTACTCAGAAGCCTAGGCCTGAGCTGCAGAGAATCTTAGACATTTATAACTAGAAAGCCATTGCTATATTAAAGTACTCCAGAGATGAAAGAGAAGGTCCAAAATCTGCAAGGCCACGTCAGTCAGTAAGGTACTGTGCTTGTTTAAGGGTCCATTCACACATCTGTAGTTCTGGGTCCGCATCCGTATTTTGCAGAACGGGTGTGGACCTATTCATTTCAATGGGGCCACAAAAGATGAAGATAGAACACCGTGTGCTGTCCGCATCCATATCCGTAGTTCCGTTCTGTGGCCCTGCAAAAAAGATAAAGCATGTCCTATTCTTGTCCGCAATCACGGAGAAGAATAGGCATTTCTATCATAGGGCCAGCCATGTGCGGTCCGCAAAATGCAGAACACACATGGCCGGTATTCGTGTTTTACGGACCGCAAAACACTTATAGACATGTGAATGGACCCTAAAGCTGATAGAGACTTTACTGCATTGAGATGGACATTGTGACACAGCCAGGCTGGTCATATCTTAATCCCGTATCCCTAAAAAGGGAATTAGACAAGTTTTGCAAGAACCTTGTTGCCAGCCTTAGATTATGCAGAGAGAGAGGATGAGTACTACAACCCACATCATGGCTTATATCCATACATTGCTATTTGCACTGAGAATTCTTTAGAACTGTGTTCAGATATTATTAAATGTACTACATCTCCAATTCTGCGTGTTAGTAAAGACAGACTTGTCTATTTTCTACTATCGACCTGATTACTGACCTCAGCATCATCCAGCAGCCAATGCACCTACATCTTCTACCTTGCAGCTGTACCAACTCCACACTTCCAACTACTCAACTACCATCAGGCAGGAACTCCAATGTCAGGGTGTGCCCCAAGGGAAGAAAAGGTGCTCCCTCCTACCGCTGCCCTGGACCTGGAGAGCATTGATGTGAGGATTGCCACTGAGATTTGAGTAAGCTACTGTCGCTGCCACTACCACTCCCATCCTATGCTCTGCTCTTCCTGGGCTTCAGATTCAGGCACTGGTTTGACAAAAATGTAGAATATTTTTCGTGAGACATTCCCTTTAAGTCATCTAGTCCTAGCAGTCTCCAGACGGAGCGTCTCATTGACAGCAATGACCATGTAACCGCCCGCCTAGTACTATAGCAGACACATGGCTGTGTTAGTATCATTAGTATACCGCACATGTGTGCACCGTCTGTAATCAGAGGCACACAATGTAATTCTGACATAATTCTGTACAGTCTTGGAAGTTTTGTTCCCCATATGGGAAGCTACTCATGACCAAAGCAGGAAAGGAAGGCAAAAGAGGAAATCCCACAAACTGCCTTGGGGAATGCTATTAGGTAACGGCACACACTGCCAAACAGTCCCCTTCATTCACGGCTCATATTAGTCAATGGACTCTGTGCAGTCATCATCACAAAGGTGCATTTCCTGCAGCGGTGTTTGCAATTAGATGGAGGAGTATTGTCATTCCTCAGCCAATTTCCATTCCGGAAGTTAGAATACAGATGGTCTGGATGTGTCATTGATACCTCAAAACAGAAGCTAAATTAGGATATGTTACATTGTTATGGACTATGGAGTCATGAATAACTTAACCCCTGCAGGACAAGGCTAATTTTAGATGTGAAGTGAATATCCACCTTTTATCTGATGCCATTTTTAGGTCCAATAGTCTGTGCTGAGTAACCTTTTAATATAGTGGCCAGAGCTCAGTTTTTTTCTGATACATAGTTTCAAATGAACAGCATAAACCAGTAGTCCCCAAACTACGGCCCGTGTGCTGCATGCGGCCCCCCTGAGGCCATTTATCTGGCCCCCTCCGCACTTCTGTCTTTTCCTGGTGGATAAAGTAAAAAACTCTCTTACCCCTCCTGCGCCACGGCTCTGATCCGGCGCTCCTCTGTCTTCTCTGCCCACGCTGCACTGACCTGACCTCGTACAGGTTCAGGTCAGAGTGTGTGCACTACATCCTGACACTGTACATGGTCAGGCCAGTGCCATGCCGGCAGGAGAAGACATAGGAGCGCTGGAACCGGAGCCGCGGCGCAGGAGAGGTATGAGGGGCAGAGTGAGAGAGATGGGGGCAGAGTGGGCTGCTCTGAGGTCTGATGGCGAACTATGGGCTGATCTGAGGTCTGATGGGGGCACAATGGGCTGATCTTAGGTCTGATGGGGCACAATGGGCTGATCTGAGGTCTGATGGGGGCACAGTGGACTGATCTGAGGTCTGATGGGGGGCACAATGGGCTGATCTGAGGTCTGATGGCGAACTATGGGCTGATCTGAGGTCTGATGGGGGCACAATGGGCTGATCTTAGGTCTGATGGGGCACAATGGGCTGATCTGAGGTCTGATGGGGGCACAGTGGACTGATCTGAGGTCTGATGGGGGGCACAATGGGCTGATCTGAGGTCTGATGGGGGCACAGTGGGCTGATCTGAGGTCTGATGGGGCACAATGGGCTGATCTTAGGTCTGATGGGGCACAATGTTTGTTTTTTTACTTTAAAATAAGATATGTGCAGTGTGCATAGAGATTTGTACATAGTTTTTTTTATAGTCCGGCCCTCCAACGGTCTGAGGGACAGTGAACTGGCCCTCTGTGTAAAAAGTTTTGGGACCCCTGGCATAAACAGAGATTTAAAATGTAACATGCTGACTACTAGTGTTGAGCGAATTGATCCTGATGGAGTGGAATTCGATCCAAATTTCAGCGTAAATTTGATTCCCCGTGAAGCTGAATTTCCTTGTGCCTTGTGGTAGCGAATCGATTTTCTTTGACTCATCCTTTTGAGCATGAAGAGCTGGCCACCGCCATCTTGATTGAAGATCTTGCACGAAATGCTGTGCACAGTGACGTATGACATCATCACGCCGGGTGACGTGATGATGTCATTACGGGCCCGGTGAGATTTCACGCTAGATCTTCAATCAAGATGGCGGTGGGCAGCTTTTTGCGATCAAATGGATGAGGTAAGTATGTTTTTTTTTATGTTACACTAATATCAATGAACGTGGCATCTGAGGAGTACAATGACAGGAAATGGTACTCCCTGTCATTGCACCCACCACTTACAAATTATGCTGCACTATATTTGTGCCATAATTTGCTTCTTTTTGATGTTCTCATCACATTTCTGACATGGCAAATAATGGTGCGGGACTTAGCAAGAGGGACCAGAGCCTATCACGGATTTGATATGGTTCCTAGTAGTAGGGGCTCAGCATGTGTTTCTCACTCTTTGCTGTCTGGACCAAAACTCCTCCTCCTGGCAGGAAGCAGGACCACCCCACTCCTACCAAGAGGGGAAAAACAGTGGGATTAGCCCTGTTCCTGCCAACAATTGCCAACCATATCTTTACCTAGTGGAACACACAGCCGAAACAATAAATTACACAATATTACATAACAGTAAAACATTGCAGATACCCCCAGGTCTGAGGTATTGCACACCCCCTTAATCAAAGGCAGGCCATTCTCAGGCTGTGTTTGTGGTCCCTCCTGGTAGCCTGGCAACAGATGCTCAAATATGCAAATCAAGCTGGCTGGTGTCTGCCTCTTAATAAATTAGGTACACCTTTCTCCAACACACAGTGGGTCAGTGGCATTTGTGGAGGCCAGTCTTTATAAAACTCCTCCAAAGTCCTTGTAGGACTCCGAGGCTCCCTCCTTAGTGGTGGCTGCAGGTGAGCAGGTGTAACTACAAGAAGCCGTCCCATTGACTTCAATGGGACAGCTCTATAGTATACGCTTGAATAGGAACGAGCCGTCCCATCAATGTCGATTGGATGGCTTCTTGTAATTACACCTGCTCACCGCTGCTGTTGCAAGGCCACAACATATGAAAATGCGAAAAAAGTGAAAGGGTCTGAAGACTTTCTGAAAGCAGTGTATATATTAATCCCCATGAATTGTGCTAAACAAGCCTGTATATGCAAACATTTGAACATTGTTTGAATGGTGATTTGAATCCATACAAGGTCTCTACGACATGATCAGGATATCTCAGTAGTGCAGCGTCAGGCACTGGCCCGGTAACTTCAATAAGCCATATCTCAGCACAGAAGTCAAATATTTCAAAAAGTTTTTAATATTTTTAGTGTACTCCAAGGGATTTTTTTTTAAAATGTTTCTTTAACCCAGAGACCTCTTAATGACTCATGCCACTGTACTGAAGCTGTGGCTTTAAAGGGAATGCTTAGACTAGGTCTATAGTGATGTCCCATAGTACTTTCACATGATGATCTTGCTCAGATATAATAGGCAAGTAGACCTGTGGTGTGTGTCTAGTTGACAGAGTAAACCACACAAAAGAAACATCACCATGTTTCTTAGAAGTTGTAGAAAACCCTAAATCACCTAAAATACATATAAACCTACAAGCAATGACGTAAAAAGAAAGAGCTTGGAGGCGGAATTCTAAGAATTGTCTTGTTTTCTCAGTAAAACTACATTTCTACTCCTAGGGGCGCACCTAGACTGTCTGCTACCTTAGGTGAAAACAGAAATTCTCAAACCAACCACATCCAGTGAAGTCTCCTCTGATACAGGTGCTCTCTTTCCTTATCTTCTCCATTCGGATCAAACCGCCATGACAAATTATTTAATTCTCTTCTCGTCTCTGCAGGGTTTCCCATACAGGCATCGTAGGTTCCTCATTTTTCCATAACCCTCCCCCTCCTGGTGCCCCAATAGTGTTACCCTGCTATCATTCCCAATACTGTCCCTGCTGTATACTATACTATACAAATACTATACTATACTGCAGAAATAATTGTACCAAACAGATAATCCCCATAGTAATATTACTCCCCAAGTCTCACTAATAATAATAATTCTTACCCAGAGTTCCCTCATTAGTAATAGTGCTCCCTATAGTGATTATACTCTCCAAGAGTACTCAATAAGTAATAGTGCCTTCCATATTGTGTCTAATATTAACGTTCCCACAGAACCCCCAGCAGTAATAATGCAGTTATAATGCCCCCTTGTATTTCCCTCAGTATTTAAAATACCCCCCTAAAGCCCATTGTACTTATAATTCCTCTCCTGCAGTGCCCCCAGTATTTATAATGGAACCACATAAAGCCTATAGTATTTATAATGGCCCTCCTGTATTAAAAATGCCCCAGTAGTGCCCCCAATATTTATAGTGCCCCCAATAGTGCCACCAGTATCTGTAATGCTCACAGTATTTATAATGTTTGCTTGTGTAGTGTCGCAAGTATTTATAATGCCCCTCTCTGTAGTGCCCCCAATATAGCATTGCCAACCTCTGTAGTGCCTCCAGTATTAAGCATGGACCCTCTCTGTAGTGTCCCAGTATTTTGCATAGCCTCTCTATGTAGTGCCCCCAGTATTAAGCCTAGCCCCTCTCTGTAGTGCCCCAGTATTAAGCATAACCCCTCTCTGTAGTGTCCCCAGTATAACCATGAACGAAAAAAATAAATACTCACCTGTCTCCACAGGCAGATGTGAGGACGTTGTTGCTCCGCCTAAGACTCAGCGCAGGAGGTTACAATGATGTCATTGTGACCATCTACGCCATTATACTGTCTCTTCGGCTTATGAGAATGAAGGGCGGTAATGGGAGCCGTAGGCTTCTGTGCCAGCCATCAACTACAGCTCCTTCAGAGCCAGGTCAGCCGCCACCTGAGGCGGGATGCATATCTCGCCTCATGGAAGATGTGGCCCTGTCACTTACATTTTCCAGAAGCGAATATTTGCTTGATGAGTGACTTGAGTTTTGATCTTTAGACTTTTATGGCATAGAAATGCAATGGCCTGTGATACATGTGGAATCAGTCAGTGTAGACATCGATCTCAGTGGAAATGTACACCTACAACATGAATAAATGTGCTCAGTTCTTGATCATTGTCAAACATTTGACACCTTTTTAGGTCTACCTATGAAAATTTAAGGCTTGGAGCAGCCAGAATTCAGTAGAAGGGAATATCTAGGTAGTTTAATGGGACAAATCAGGGCTGTAGCAATGCCCTCTGTGTTCAGTTGCTTCTTACAACAAGAAATGGCTGCTTCAGAACACCTTTTCCATTTCTCTCCGGGACCCAGCATGACTCCAGTCGTCACAGAGACCTCCAGCATCCATCTGACTCACCTTTTCCCACACACTTCTTGTACTACTCCCAGATAAGTCAGAAGGATCTACTATGTTGGGCTTGCTCAGCCGCACATTTTTGTTTCCACCCAGGGTCTCACAGCGGCAACATCTTTGCACACACGTGCCTGCACAGGAACAGTTCTGCACATAGACTATGTATTCTGGCCAGAACTCTTTCCTTCCTTCCAGCTGTAGAACATCATCATGCACAACTCAGCTGCTGTAGAACATCATAATACTTATGTAATTTGTTGAAGAACATTGTAATATACACCTTAGTTGCTGCAGAACCAGGGGTGCACCTAGCCTTTCTGCTGTCTGAGGCGAAAACTGAAAGGGCGCCCCTCCCTCCCCAATGCCAATTTATTAGCTTAACCCATTCCCTTCAGCCCATGGCCTTTGGTTGCCCCCCTTTTGCCCCTACCTGGTGCTGCCTGAGGCGATCGCCTCACCTGGCCTCATTAGTGGAGCACCCCTGTGCAGAACATCATAATACACACATGATAAATTGCCCCTTACCATGATTAATTACTTAGAATCACCTCAAAGTTCTGTGACCTGAAAAAAAGATTTAATGGGCAACCTTATGTGTTTACAGTATATGACTGTGAAACTCGCCAGTAACTGATAATATGCGTATAATTTATAGCAGGGCGGCAAGTGTAATCCTATTATGCAAACATTTTATTACTCAAGGGCTAGTAATATGCAGAGCTACAGAGAATTAACACTTTCTGTCATTGCCTTGTACATTTATATTGTAGGTGGATCTCTTTAGGCTAAAATATACCTATCTCTATTTTTATTTTCATGTTAATGTATGCAGCTTTATCATATATTCTGTGACAGGGACATGTTGGTCACCTTATAGCAGCCTGTAGTCTCCAATACCTGTTTACAGATTCTGGATACATGTTCATCCTCAGTCACCAATAGCAAAAATAGCAATTAGGAGGGAGATGAAGCTTCAGGGAGGAGGGAGATGCATCTTCATAGGGGGGGGGGGTGCAGCTTCAGTGAGGACGGAGATGCAACTTCAGAGAGGAGGGAGATGCAGCTTCAGGGAGGAGGGTGATGCATCTTAAGGGACGAGGGAGATGCAGCTTCAGGGAGGAGGGTGATGCAACTTCAGAGAGGAGGGAGATGCAGCTTCAGTGAGGAGGGAGATGCAGCTTCAGTGAGGAGGGAGATGCAGCTTCAGTGAGGACGGAGATGCATCTTCAGAGAGGAGGGAGATGCAGCTTCAGGGAGGAGGGTGATGCAACTTCAGAGAGGAGGGAGATGCAACTTCAGTGAGGACGAAGATGCAGCTTCAGAGAGGAGGGAGATGCAGCTTCAGGGAGGAAGGTGATGCAGCTTCAGAGAGGAGCACGATGCAACTTCAGAGAGGAGGAAGCTACAGTTTCATAGATGGGGAGATTCAGCTTCAGAGAGGAGGGAGATGCATCTTCATAGAGGAGCAAGATGCAGCTTCAGAGAGGAGGAAGATACAGTATCAGAGGGGGGGATTCAGCTTCAGAGAGGAGGGAGATGTAGCTTCAGAGAGGAGCAAGATGCAGCTTCAGAGAGGAGGAAGATGCAGCTTCAGAGAGGAGGAAGATACAGTTTCAGAGAGGAGGGAGACACAGCTTCAGAGAGGAGGGTGATGCATCTTTAGAGAGGAGGGAGATGCAGCTTCAGAGAGGAGGGTTATGCATCTTTAGAGAGGAGGGAGATGCAGCTTCAGAGAGGAGCAAGATGCATCTTCAGAGAGAAGGAAACTACAGTTTCAGAGATGGGGAGATTCAGCCTTTGAGAGGAGGGAGATGCAGCTTCAGAGAGGAGGGAGATGCATCTTCATAGAGGAGGGAGATGCAGCTTCAGAGAGGAGCAAGATGCAGCTTCAGAGAGGAGGAAGATACAGTATCAGAGAGGGGGAGATTCAGCTTCAGAGAGGAGGGAGATGCAGCTTCAGAGAGGAGCAAGATGCAGCTTCAGAGAGGAGGAAGATACAGTTTCAGAGAGGAGGGAGATGCAGCTTCAGAGAGGAGGGAGATGCAGCTTCAAGAGAGGAGGGGGATGCAGTTTCAGAGAAGAGGGAGATGCAGCTTCAGAGAGGAGGGAGATGCATCTTCATAGAGGGGGGAGATGCAACTTCAGCAATTAGAGAGATGCAGCTTCAGAAGGAAGGGAGATGCATCTTCAGAGAGGAGGGAAATGCATCTTCAGAGAGGAGGTAGATGCAGCTTCAGGGAGGAGGGTGATGCAACTTCAGAGAGAAGGAAATGCAGCTTCAGAGAGGAGGGGGATGCAACATAAGTGAGGAGGGAGATGCCACTTCAGAGGCGATGGAGATGTAACTTCAGAGATGAGGGAGATGCAGCTTCAGTGAGGAGGGAGATTCAGCCTCATAGAGGAGGCAGATACAGCTTCATAGAGGAGGGAGATGGAGCTTCAGAGATGAGGGAGATGCAACTTCAGTGAGGACGGAGATATAGATTCATAGAGGAGGGAGATGCAACTTCAGAGAGGAGGGAGATGCAGCTTCAGAGAGGAGGGAGATGCAGCTTCAGAGAGGAGGGAGATGCAGCTTCAGACAGGAGGGAGATACAACTTCAGTGAGGACGGAGAGGGTTCAGAGGAGGGCAACTAAAGTAATAACTGGAATGGGTGGACTACAGTACCCAGAAAGATTATCAAAATTAGGGTTATTCACTTTAGAAAAAAGACGACTGAGGGGATAACTATGTATAAATATATCAGGGGTCAGAACAGAGATCTCTTTCATCATCTATTTATCCCCAGGACTGTGACTATGACGAGGGGACATCCTCTGCGTCTGGAGGAAAGAAGGTTTGTACACAAACATAGAAGAGGATTCTTTACGGTAAGAGCAGTGAGACTATGGAACTCTCTGCCTGAGGAGGTGGTGATGGTAAGTTCACTAAAAGAGTTCAGGAGGGGCCTGGATGTATTTCTGGAGGGTAATAATATTACAGGTTATAGTTACTAAAGAAGGGTCATTAATCCAGGGAGTAATTCTGATGCCTGATTGGAGCCAGGAAGGAATCTTTTCCCCTAAAGTGGGGAAAATTGGCTTCTACCTCACAGGGTTTTTTTTTGCCTTCCTCTGGATCACAACTTGTAGGATAACAGACCAGACTGGATGGACAGATGTCTTTTTTTGGCCTTATAAACTATGTTACTGTTACTATGATGGAGATGCAGCTTCAGAGAGGAGGGAGATGCAGCTTCTGGGAGGAGGGAGATGCAACTTCACAGAGGAGGGAGATGCAGCTTCTGGGAGGAGGGAGATGCAACTTCAGGGAGGAGGGAGATGCAGCTTCAGAGAGGATGGAGATGCAGCTTCAGAGAGGAGGGAGATGCAGCTTCAGAGAGGAGGAAGATGCAGCTTCAGAAAGGAGGGAGATGCAACTTCAGAAAACCGTAAACTAAACCGTGACAGTATTAGTGAGCACACACGCTTGTGATTAGGGGCCCTTAAATGTTAGTATCATTTACTACTGTTTTGTTTATTGTATCTCGCTAACTATAATTCTGTGGTGTTCCTTGTATCCAAATAAAAGTTGTGTTAATTTGGGAACTCCTTGGCCACCCAAGTCTCTGGAGGGAGGGAGCTCTTTCATATAGTTTGGCACATTGGTGGCAGTGAAAACTTTAGCTGAATGGATTACATGGCACTGGCTGGGCTGAAGACAATGCTGCTAGCATTCCCACACGAGCTCATGCACACGACCATATGTAATTAGCGGTCCGCAAAACATGGATCCACAAAAAAATGGATGACATCCATGTGACGTCCGTATTGCATCCGTTGTTTTTTTTTGCTAATCTATTCCTTGTCCGCAAAAAGGACATGAATAGGACATGTTCTATTTTTTGCAGAACGGACATGCAGACAGAGAGTCATTTCAGATTTTTTTGCTGCCCCATTGAAGTGAATGTTATCGCATACAGGCCGTAAAAGAAAAACGGAACTGACATGGAAAGAAAATATGTTTGTGTACATGAGCTCTAACAGAGCTGTAAATTCCCTGTGTTGCTAAGAATAAGTAGTGCGTGGAGAACAAAGCACAGCAGCCTGCAGCTATCACTAAATGCATGAAACGTTATATAATCTTTTTTTCTTGGCCTTGATTTCTTACTAAGCAGAAAAAATCTTCTAATGTACAAATCTTGAAGAAAAACATAATAATTTCTAATGTCTCATTGATCTATTTTACTGATATGTTTGTCAATACTAAAGTCTATACATTTAAAAGGGGTTTTCCAGGCTCCTCAGTATAGGCCATTAATATTTGATAATTAGAGTCCGACACCCTGCACCCCCAGAGATCAGCCGATCACTGCAGCCTGTCCTAGAATGTGAGCAGTTCTGGTTGCCACTACTTGCAAAGTCAGAGGTGGAGCAATAGACCTGGAACCCAGCAGCAGGGACCAGGTAAGTATGATCACCTCCATGGGTCTGACCACTCTCTGAAGATTGAAAAAAAGTTTGATAACCCTTTAAAGGGGTTCTACGGGAAGAATTTTAAATGGCCTTCAGCAACCTCTCCTAGAATATGAGTAGGACTTGTTGCCATCACTTGCAGAGCATGAGGGGACAGGTTCTCACTATACACTACACTCTGGCAATTGCATATAGTAGATATTGATGAGTTTCCCTGTCAGGCTGCTCAGCCATGAAGGGTTATGGTAGGCAGAGTCACATCATTACCATCTATTGTAGAGCAGTGTGGTGTGTGGTGAGGCTCTTCACTTCCTAGCCAACTCTGCAAGAGATGGCAACCAGTCCTTTTCATATTCTAGGACAGGTTGCTGGTGGCCATTTTAGATTATTCCGAGGTTTTTTCAGACCTCAGTGAGTTGCCAGACACACGGTGGTGATCATACTTACCTGCTCCCCGCCACTGGGTTCCAGCTCCATTGCTCCACCTCTGGCTCTGCAGCATCTGTCTCTCTCGGCATCAACATTCCAATGCGGAATGTCACTGGGTCACTTGCCACACTGGTGACAGATCACCCCAGGGGCCAGTGATTGACTGCACCGGTCACATGCCCCCCTGGATTTTGATGCCGAGTGAGATGGGAGCTGCAGAGCCGGCAGGGGAGCAATGGAGCTGGAATTCAGCGTCCAGACCCACGTAAGTATGATCACCACCACAGGTCCAGCCACTGCCTGAGGTCTGAAAAAAAGTTGGATGATCCCTTCAATTATTTTTTTATGACTTTTTAAGGGTATGTCTTGATAAGACTCCTATGTACAGCACTCAAATGTAGTGACATAAATCTGAATTCGATCTGTCAAAATATTTTGCCTTTTATCTATATTGATTCATTAATGACAAATAAATCTTAAAGATGTGGACACCTATGTTTTCCCACAATAAAACTATTCCAAAAATATATAATGCCTTTGCATACCTGCATAACATTACACACTCATTTACTTCACAATGGCTACATTTCAAAACCGGTATATTAATAAAGATTTGCTTTTTCCCAGTGAAGACTGGAACATTACATGTCAACCCATCAAAGGAATTTATCTCTGGGCCCAAAAAATAATCTATCGTATCGTCTATTTAACCGATGACATTCCATTCCCAGTTTGAGCTGCCAGTTTTCTAAGAAATATTCATAAGACGAGTCAGTTGTACGAGTTGAAATTCCATTGAGGGTTTTGTGTTGCTAATGAAATAAAACACAATTGGGCTTCCAGCAGGGTCTCTGTGTTTCCTGTCCAGTTAAGAAGCAACTCAGCCCACAGAAGGAGAATGAAAGACATCAATGAGGTCTTAAGGAGCATTTCTTCAAAAGACATGCAGGTCATGGGCAGCGCTACACTAACTGATTGCAAATTCCTGTTTAAATCTTAAGATGGGAAAAGAGGAAAAGATGGAGGTCAAGAAAAAGATGAAAGAATCTCTGTGAAGCTATTAAACTCTGAGGAAATGATGATTCTGGTGAATTGCCACTTATATGCCTCAATGGGCAAGACAAGTTAGGCCCGCTCTTAAAACGGGAGCTGACAAACTAGATTATTGAGTAAAAGAATTAAGATTCGTGCCTTTCTCACTGGCTTTTGTTAGACCATCAGTAATTGTTAATGTACAGCACATTTCTTATTCAGATCTTTAATACCCGGGTTTTTTAAATAAAGCAGCTATTTTCAGTGAGGTTTACGTACCTAATATATTAACTTGTACCTTCTACTCCTACTTTTATTATTAATTTAAACTTAAGGAGATATAAAAATCAGATGGGATGCACCTTAACTTATCCGGGTTTTATAGATTAATTCTTAATCGTTTTTGTTTTTTTTTGTTTAGTTCCTTAAATGCTTAATTTTATTTGAACGTTCATTTCGAAATTCTAATTTTGAATTCCATTTTTAAATCTTAATTTGAAACTAATTTTAATGTATTTTCTGAATTCCTTCATTCTATTAAATAAACATTTCCACCGCAATACAAATCAACAGATTTTCCCTTTTTAATCTTAAATCTAGTGTTCATCTAAAAATTTAATTTTTTGTGACGTGTTATAATGATCATTTCTTTTAAAATAACAAACTATTTTCATCTTCTTTCTCCATTTCATAAATATACTTTTGATGTTAACTATTCTTATTTCTTGGACATTTTTCATTGTCAACGAGAAGCTCTCTTTAGGAAGGCATTTTGGTTCAGTCATTTATAAGTGGTGCCCAGTGGCAAGATGTTATATGATATATTCACTTGAGTGACTCTTTTGTGAGGTGGGTGGTACGGAATTGTTTTTAGAAAGAAAAGGGGGGGGGCATTAAGATCCTTAGGTTGATGGGGCCATACGTTAGTGTTATAGCTGCTAATTTAGAGGAAAGTTCTTAGAAAGCTTCGAAGAAAGGATGTTATTCTTGCAGCTTCTACGCTGAATATGTTAATCTTTGTCTTGAAATGTTAAAACATTCCAATCACAGTTAATGAATCAGTCATTAGAAACGGATTTGTGGCAGTATATAACCTGAATATTAAGTTGGTTCCTGAAAAATACTCTTTGCCACATTTAACTTATGTCCAGTGTATTGTATGAGGAAGCATATATAGTCATATTCACATTGTTTTAACATCATGTAAAAATGGGGTTAGTCAACTGCAGATAAGCCCACAACAGATTTTTTTTTTCTGAATGTCTTTAAAGTTGATATACAGTAGAATTTTCACTTTTGCTAGATTACTGTATTTTTTATTTACTTGTTTAATATTGCAACTAGTATTTATGAGATCAAATAAGCTTGATCACTGATTGATTACACTTTTTCCTTAGTGGAATGAACAATTATCTTTAAAATCCCTGCCTGTTTAAAGGGTTATTCCCATCTTGCTCAACAGGGGAACATTTCTAGGATATGCCCCCATTGTCTTATAGGTGTGGGTCCCACCACTGGGACCCGACCTGTATCGAGAACGGAGCCCCCAAAGTGAAGGAGCATACCAAGTGAACTGCGCATGCACAGCCACTCTCCATTCATTTCTATGGGGCCGCCGAAAATAGCCGAGCACTGAATCAGCTATTTCCGTCGGCTACATAGAAATGAATGGGAGCGGTGGCCACGCATGCGCGGTGCGCTCCCATTCATTTCTATGGGAGCAGCAGGGAGCTGTGTCTGGTGGTGGCTGGACCCCGGGAAACCTGGGGTCCTCCAGGCGCAGCACTCCCCGCTCCGCTCTCGATATAGGTGCGGATCCCAGCGGTGGGACCTGCGCCTATCATACAATGGGGGCATATCGCTAGGATTCTTTTCTAAAATGGGAATACCCCTTTAAGGCTTGCTGTTGGCATAGCATAGTGTATCTCATTTGTCTAAAAAAGTTCTTTAAAGATTTTTTCTATACTCAACACTTACGTACCTACAGAATAGGTCCCTGATCGCTAGGAGGGAGCAAGCCTCTGAGACCACCAAGAAACACAAAAACAGAGGTCCCATGTCCTTGAGAGAGCTTGGCTACCTCCATCAGTCCTATAGACTTTGAAGAGAGCAGCAACATGCCTATGTAACTGCTGCTCCATTGAAATGGAGGACACAAAACCCGAGTTCTTGTGATTGCTGAGTGTTCAGGCAGTCATACCCTGGTCATACACTTATTACCTATACTGTGGACTCCCCCTTTAAGGCTAGTTTCACAGAAGCAGAGGGGTCTATGTTGCTGTTACCATTAGAGGTGTGGTCGGGCTTGGATGGATTTTTAGCCATAATATGCGTGCAGAAACATGATTATATTACTGTATATGCACATGATTCCGGCCTGAAGGGCAATAATTATACAATTCACAAAGATTGTAATCAAGCCATCAAGTCACTGAGTCAGGACGAATAAATGTGGAAGTCAAAATTATATTTACATTATACAGTTATGCACCATATGTCCTCCAACGATCATCTTCAGCTATGGAGGATGCCAAGGTTACTGCCACCTCTGGACCATGGTTTATTTGGGAGGAGGCAACAACCTCTCTGCTACATAGAAATAAACTGGTGTTAAGCATACGTGGCACATGGTAGGTGTGGAACCTGCTACTGATTTGCCTTGGAACCCTAGAATCTCCAGTTGCACTTCTGGCCCATCATTGCATCCCCAAATATCTCCTAAAAAAAAAGTAACTCATGACATCCAACAAAAAGTTTGATTGATCAAATAGCAGAAATCTACCTAATTTTCTCCTGATTTGAAGGTCTGAGTCATTACATTGTTCATGTATGAAGGACATGGATATCCGTGGAATCTCTGTTTCTGAAAAACCTGTTACATATAATGGCCAATTATCTGAGAAGTAGCTTGTGAATATTTTCCCATGTTAGTGCTATAGTGTACTGTATGTAGCACCTACTTAGGGCAAAGGTGTCACTGGATTTCAGAGAACTTCCAGGGAATGCTCTGCTGTTCCACAGTAATAGATTTAACAGATCGAATACTGAGAACACGCTGTCTGTTAAGTCTGGTAGTACCTTCCCAGACTGAATGTTCTTCTATGTGGAAATTACAGGGCTCTAATTCTGGGAAGTACCAAGTGCATTTCTACAAAGAGGGGCCCACATGTACCATGTCGTAAATAACATCTTTACAACTTTGGCTTCTGTTCAAGAATCCCAGTACTGTACATCTCACCGCCAGAAGTGTTCTCTTGTCGATTTCCTTCAGTTACATATTACAGAAGTAGACTTCATGCGTATAGGTCCTAGTGGGATTTACTTGAAAGAAATCTTCTATGATTTGTGTGAGAGGATACATTTCGAATTTGCAAAAAAAATAAAATTGCAAAAACTTAAAAAGCCAAACCTAAAAAGAACTGTAGGTCAAAAATATAGTAGAATAGTAGAAATTGGTTAAAGGAGTTTTCCGAGAATTTACTACTGGTGAGCTGTCCTCTGGATAGGGAGTCCGACACATGGGACTCCTGACGATCAGCAGTCTGAGAAGGCACAGCTCCTGAAGTAGTGCCACGGCCTTCTTGCAGCTTTCCCTGGGCCATGTGATGTCACGTTCATTAGCACTGAGCTTGGTGAGACGAGAGAAGGCCGCAGCAGTCACAGGAGCCCGGTACCTTCTCAAACAACTGATCGTCCGGGGGACCCAGGTGCCGGATTCCCACGATCAGATACTGCTTACCTATCCAGGGGATAGGTCATCAATAGTAAAGTCTTGGAAAACCCTTTTAAATAGAGAAGTGACTGTTATAGGATAATGCATAATTGACTATTGATATGATCGATGTATTTCCAGTAGTTTTAGAATATTCTGTTGCAGTCCTGAAGAGAAGGGAGTCAAAATTGATATTGATAGGAAACATTTTTCAAAAATAGTTACCTCATGATAAGTTGTTCCTGGATTTATTAACACCTTAAACATGATTGAAAGCATAAAGTTATATTTTGTATTTTTGAAGACTGGGTGAGAACTATAGTATACCTGCTCTGGCTACCCTAGACTACCAGGGATGTTAGCATTAGCACCTTTACTTCTTAGACCTCTAAGGATACTATTAGGGTTGTTGTAAACATTAGCATTTTGAAGGGGTCACTGTGCCACTACTGTGTTTAGGTATTGATGTAACACACTTCTAGGACCACCAGGTGCTCTTTGGATTCCTTCCCAAAATGTTCACCTAAGAGGTCAGCTCAGTTATATACTGCTGCAAGCAGGATCAAACCTATTAATCCAGGCATACTGTCTGGTAGAGTAATTCTGCTGATTAAAATTATACCTGTCTTGTGAAATTCTGAAGGCATTCCTAAGAAAAAAAATCTTTATTATTTATGCAAATGAGAGCTTCGGTACATTGAGGACCATGGTCAGCACTGGAAAGCTGAGGAGCTGAGGTTTACCGAGGGGCACCAAACCCTAAAAGTCTTTTCTCTAAGAAACGTTGCAACCTTTTTTTCACAAGATAGGTATCATTTTAATTAGCGGGGTCCACCCTACCAGGCATTATGCCTGGTTTAATAGGGTTGATCCTGCTCAGAGGTGCTTTTTAAATCCATTCAAATCTCTTCACCAACTGTGCTATGTCCTTCCTTATTTTCCCTCTTTGCTTGATGTGTGGCCTAGGATGGCCAGCACTGAAAAACAACATGATTTTGCAGTACTCTGTCCAGGGTTATTAATTCTATGTGTAAATGTGGCCACCCAGGGGTCATGATAAGTATTTCACCCCCATCAAGGGTTTTTGCTCCCATGTTGTGATAATGTATTGAATTTGTATCATGAGAACCCCAAAAAATTAGGACAACCCAGTTCTATGTACCATCAAGGAATTCTGGGAGATTACAGCTGTGAAGCTTGCAGGATGGTGAATGCAGCTCTGGATTTTAATACTGGCTGTATCTCAGGATCAATACAAGTACTTTTCTATTTAGTACTTTTATTTCAGGTGAAAGCACAATACCCTGGCTTTCCAGCTTTCATTGATCTGCTCTGAGCACGAACTGCGCCTGAATGATATGATTACTATAACAAATTACATTTATTGCGGACCGCAAATCCCTTTCCCGTATAATTCTTTATTTTATGGCTTTGATTGCTTCAGTTGATGTAACACAATGATATGCTCTGAAAACAATGCCGACTAAGTGTTATATACTACAGTAAATCAAACCCCATGCAGTGAATATTGGAGAGAGGAACTGTGGCCAATCATGTAGATAAAAGCCTGCTTTACTGTATACATTGTTTTTACTCTTCTCAACAGTACCTATAGGGGGCGCAAAGGTAGCAATTGCACCCTGACTGTGGAACATGAGGGGCCCAATGGCCCATCTGTCACAAATAAAGCCTCTAGTATTGTATTCACACGTGGTGGATGGGGCTATGATTTTTCATTGGATCCCAGGAACTTCAGTCCAGAGTCAATACAGGAAATATTGGACTCACTGGGCTCTGTAGGAATGGATAGGGAATGGATTGACATTTGACAGTGTCCTAGCAGTGGAGTCCTGGGTGCAAATTCAATCAAAGCATTATCTTTAACTCCTAAAAACTAACCTATAGGTCAGATGACTTCCTATGAAATTGTCGTGGAGCTGAATTACTCCTGATGGAACTGAAGTGGATTCAGGGTCTAACCTCTCTAGGCCAAGATCTTGGTCCTCACTGTTTGCAGCACTCAGGTCCGTAGTAGTGTCTTCAGATTCATTATATGATTAAACAGGCCCACAACAGGATTTCAAAGCCTCATCACTGCCTTTGTAGGCATTGCAAGTCATGCTGGTAGCGCTAAACACCTGGGAAACATACTCCTAGCTTTTTGCCTTGTTCCCAGGGGTCTCTTGGCATGGAAGATTTTCACAATCTCAAATAATAGTGATAAAGCAGTGGCTGGGTTTGGGGTGATCCCAACCTTACTCTGGGACACCTTCAAGGTCATCATATGTTGCTGCTGTCCAGAAGGGATGGTAAGGCATGGTGCATCCTAATGGGAAATAAGTCCAGAGAGTCAGGGTTTGCAGTAAACCAGTGTGTTTCTTTGCTGGAGGAAAACAATTGCAAAATCTATGCAGGCAAGGGCTTACTTCTCCAGTCTCCTCCTGGGCAGAAGAAGATTCTGTGCTGAGGAAAATCCTGAACTATCTGTCCCTCCCTCTCTCAGCAGGGTGGTACCCTGGCCAAAGAGCTTGTGACCCAGGGTCTATAGCTCAGTTCTTTGGCTGGCCCTACAGTCAAAGGGCTGGTGACCTAGGGTGTGTGGAAGATTATCCCTATCCTGGTCATGGTCAATCATGCAGTCTGGCAGTTTCTCCTAGTAAGCACTGGTTCCTATCTGCAGATAGCTAGGGGCTCTAACTGCTTTCCTATTTCTAGCTGAACTAGAACCTTCTAGTAGGAAGGTGGAGATGCACAGCCTAAACAGAAATCATTTTGCAATTTCAGTATATCATAGACTTGTATAGAGTTTTAATAAAGGTCTATTGGAATGACTAAGCAGTTTTTCCAGACATAAACAAATCTTGATACATAAACAACAAAGCTTAACCAGTCAGAGGTTCAGTGTGTCTCATTTTCCCCTCCGCTTTGCACAAGTCCCTTATAATAACTGTGGAGAATTTCTAACATCTCAGTACATAGTAACATAGTTTATATGGCTGAAAAAAGACTGTCCATCCAGTTCGGCCTGTTATCCTACAAGTTGATCCTCAGGAAGGAAAAAAAACCTGTGAGGTAGGAGCCAATTTTCCTCACTTTAGGGGAAAAAATTCCTTCCGGACTCCAATCAGGCATCAGAATAACTCCCTGGATCAACGACCCCTCTCTAGTAACTATAACCTGTAATATTATTACCCTCCAGAAATACATCCAGGCCCCTCCTGATCTCTTATAGTGAACTTACCATCACCACCTCCTCAGGGAGAGAGTTCCATAGTCTCACTGCTCTTACCGTAAAGAATCCTCTTCTATGTTTGTGAACAAACCTTCTTTCCTCCAGACGCAGAGGATGTCCCCTCGTCACAGTCACAGTCCTGGGGATAAATAGATGATGGGAGAGATCTCTGTACTGACCCCTGATATATTTATACATAGTTATTACATCTCCCCTCAGTCGTCTTTTTTCTAAAGTGAATAAGCCTAATTTTGATAATCTTTCTGGGTACTGTAGTCCACCCATTCCAGTTATTACTTTAGTTGCCCTCCTCTGAACCCTCTCCAGCTCTGCTATGTCTGCCTTGTTCACAGGAGCCCAGAACTGTACACAGTACTCCATGTGTGGTCTGACTAGTGATTTGTAAAGTGGCAGGACTATGTTCTCATCACGGGCATCTATGGCCTCTTTTGATGCAACCCATTATCTTATTGGCCTTGGCAGCAGCTGTCTGACACTGGTTTCTACAGCTTAGTTTGCTGTTCACTAAAATTCCTAGGTCCTTTTCCATGTCAGTGTTACCCAATGTTTTACCATTTAGTATGTACTGTTGACTTGCATCATTCCTTCCTATGTGCATAACCTTACATTTGTCAGTGTTAAACCTCATCTGCCACTTTTCTGCCCAAGCCTCCAGTCTATCCAGATCCATCTGTAGCAGTGTACTGTCCTCTTCTGTGTTAATTACTTTACACAGTTTAGTGCCATCTGCAAAAATTTATATTTTCCTGTGCAAGCCTTCTACAAGATCATTAATAAATACATTGAAGAGAATAAATAGATAGAAAGTCCCAAAGTCTCTCAGTACAAGCTGGCTGTTCATTAACCCTTTGCACTTTGCAGTGCAGATATAGTGCAATAACAGTGCAAATGAACAGGATATATTACAACAACCATATAAAAAGCAGTTTGACAATATTCAACAGTATAAGGCCCCATTCACACGACCGTATGTTCATTTCCGTATCTTATCCGCATTTTTGCAGATAAGATGCGGAATCATACGGACTGATTCATTTTTCCATAGGAGAAAAAAATGCGGAATGCAAGCAAAAAAAATGAAACATGTCCTATACTTGGCCGTAAAATCATGTCCGTAGCCCCATTAAAGTCAATGGTTCCGCAAAAATACGGAACACTACGGAAGACTTTCCGTATGTCTTCCGTTCCGTTTTTATATGGATCACGGAATACATACTGTCGTGTGAATGGGGCCTTAGTGTAAATAAGGGCATAAATCATAGTGCAAGTTAACCCTTCAAAGTGCACTAAAGTGGTGAGTTGATGGCTTTGTTTAGTAGCAACAGGGGCAAATGTCCAAAGTACCTTTGCTCCAAGGCACTACAGCCGCAGTAGTCATTACAAATGTTTGGAACCCACCAGCCTCAAAGTGCTCTGTACTGCACTTCTATCCCCTTGCCATGACTTGAAGATTTCTCTCCTTTGTAATCTGTAACCCATCACATTGGAGTATTTTATTCTCTCCGACCATCATTGATATCTGGGTTGAAATTTAACCCAACCATCTAAGCAGAGGTTACAAAGTTTTAATGCAGAATTTTTCCCGCCACAGACAATTTACAGATTTTCATAAATTCATATTATTTGACGGTGAACTTTTGGAAATGTAGACGTTGCACTACAAAAAACTTTCAATATCAGTCAACAGCTGATACACTCCATCAGCTGCAAATGAAGAAAAATGTTTTGACACTACTGAATGCTTTTGCAGGTGTAATTTTATCAGAAAGTCAATTAGGTCCTTCTACAAAGGCTACTCCACATGCAGATACTAATGTAAGTTAAGTGCAGGTTCCGTAGCGCACAAGTTCATGTATCTGCACCATCAGTGCAGCGTCGGAAGTTGTGGTTTTGAGGTCTCTGGAACATTTCCACTTCCTCAGAAGATGTCAAGCTTTTCTGCAGACTTTCTTCAAATTGAATGGTTCCTCTTCAAGTCAACAGCCATGGAGATAGCAATTAAAGCTTCACACATGGGGATGACAATGATGAGAGACTACAATTAGAATTATCTTAGTAAGAAAAAAATCCCAACTTAGAAAAGACATGTGCAAGATCTGACTTCTACAGAGAATATGGAAATCAAGGCATCCAGAGATGAGCAAATAGATTCTAAATGAATCAGATTCATAATTAGAGCGAGTACTAAAATGCTCGGGTGCTCGTTATTCGAGACGAATTTTTCCCGATACTCGGGTGCTCGTTTCGAGTAACGAACCCCATTGAAGTCAATGGGAGACTCGAGCATTTTTGCGGGGGACCAAAGCTCTTCACAGGGAAGTTTGCCTGAAAACCTGGAAACCTCAGAAAATGATGGAAACACCACGGAAATGGACAGGAAACAGCAGGGGCAGCATGCATGGATGCCTCTGAGGCTGCCTAATCCCACCATTACCCCAAATCCTCAGGCAACAGCCTGGTGGTTACCCTCATGGCAATTGTGCTCACTCAGACCAAGAAAGGCGAGGCAAATACCCATCACATGTTAGGGAAGCACCCAACTAGGTGCAACGAAGGTCCATCACCGCCTGCAGGTGACACCACTGCTCATGCTGGCACTGCAGCTGACATCAAGTTGAGTATCTGTTCTTATCAGTTGCTGTGCCTGCTGGTGGTATAGTGGTGAGCATAGCTACTTCCCAAGCAGTTGACCCAGGTTCGATTCCCGTCTATTGCAGGAGGCAATTCAGAATCAGTACAATATCTAATACGTCCCCCTACCTGGGAAAATTGTTTGGAGAGAGGGCCTGTAGGTGGGGGGCAGGCAGGGGGGAAGGAGGTTTTGGTGGAAGAGCCAGAGGAGTGCCCCCTGGGCTAGCGTGTGTGTTGGTGACAACAGCCGGAATGCATTTGGAAATGCTCTAGCATCAGCCGAAACTGATTCTTCTCAGTTTAATACCATATACGTCCCCTATCTTGGGACCCTATATTTAATGGATATTTCGAACACGGAAAAGGGAAAAAGAGTTTGCTCTGGCCAGGGGAGTGTCTTTCCCACTGCAGCTAAGGGGACGTGTCCATGCTCTGCCTATCACAGGTCATGAGGCAGATAAAAGAAGAACAAAAACAAACATGAGTACAACTTCGGATACGTCCCCTATCCGGCTAAATTGTTTGTAAAGTGGGCCTGTAGGTGGGGGGGGGAGGAGGTTTCGATGGAAGAGCCAGAGGAGTGCTCCCTGGGCTAGCGTGTGTGGTGGTGACAACAGCCAGAATGGATTTTTGAGAACTGTTGCATCAACCGGTACAGTCGTAAATTATGAACTTGATCAAGTGTAGCATGTGTTCTCTGTATTCTTCTCAGTTTAATACCGTATATGGCAGCTTTCCGGAAAAATAGTTTGGAGAGAGAGAAAGATAGGAAAAAGACATCAATTGTTTGGAGAGTGGGCCTGTAGGTGGGGGGGCAGGGTGGGGCAAGGAGGTTTCGGTGGAAGAGCCAGAGGAGTGCCCCCTGGGCTAGTGTGTGTGTTGGTGACAACAGCCGGATGTATTTAGAATGACGAAGCAGGACCCCAACTTAAAAATTTAGCATCAACCGGTGCAGTCGTAAATTATGAGATTGATCAAGTGTGGCATGACTTCTTAGATGGAGATTGCATGTGGTCATGTACTCCCTGGAACCCCATAGTCACCCCTTCCCTGATGTGCTAGCCCAGAACATTCTCTGCCCCAATTCGCAAGACCTTTTGCAGTCTCCGTGTGCTGACAGTGTGGATTTACCAGTGTTGTCTGAGGAGGTGGTGGACAATGGCGAGACACAGGTGTCGGGGGGTGAGGTAGTTGTATGGGAAGCAAGTTACAGAGGGGACTCCTTGGGAGGGACTTTCTCATGATGGGACAGATTCAACTTGGGTGGATCAGGCACATTAACAGATGAATTTTTTGGGGGGTTTATTTAACTTTTATTTAGCAAAAATAACCACAGAGATATTTATTCGTTATCTTCGCTGCGCAGTCTGGCGTTGGGGTTCCTCACTTTGATGGCGAGCTGTGCCGCTCTCTCCACAATGGTCTGTAGCTTCTTAGATGGAGACTTTGTCGGCGATTTCAGTACAGAAGGACTTGTTGCTCATTGACATTGTGGACAAGGAATTTGCGGAACCCTGTGAGCAGCATGTGTTTGGTCTTCTACTTGCTACCGTATCCAATGTTGGGCAATATAGATTTGCAAGTAATATTATTTTTCACACCTATCCCAAAAATAAAAATGTATGCAGTATGCGCAAATAAAACTTGGAACTGGAATTGGAGAGAGGGCCTGTAGGTGGACCTCCGGAAAAATTGTTTGAATAGAGGGCCTGTAGGGGGCCCTCCCGAAAAATTGTTTGAAGAGAGGGCCTGTAGGTGGACCTCTGGAAAAATTGTTTGAATAGAGGGCCTGTAGGTGGACCTCTGGAAAAATTGTTTGAAGAGAGGGCCTGTAGGTGGACCTCTGGAAAAATTGTTTGAATAGAGGGCCTGTAGGGGGACCCTCCGGAAAAATTGTTTGAAGAGAGGGCCTGTAGGTGGACCTCTGGAAAAATTGTTTGAATAGAGGGCCTGTAGGGGGGCCCTCCTGAAAAATTGTGCTAAAAGAGTGCCAGTTGGACCTTTAAAAAATGGCGTTTTTTGGGTCAGCATTAGGCAAAGACGATATGGAGGAGGAGGCGGTGTAGGAGGAGGAGTAGAGAGGAGGAATCGGATACATAAGTTATTTAAATCTTTAGCTGCTTTCCCCCGGCGGAGATTTGAATTCCGGTGAAATCCAGGCTTTGTTCATTTTAATAAGCGTCAGCCTGTCAGCGCTGTCAGTTGACAGGCGTGTACGCTTATCGGTGATGACGCCACCAGCTGCACTGAATACCCGCTCTGACAGAACACTAGCAGCAGGGCAGGCCAGCACTTTCAAGGCGTACAGCGCCAGTTCAGACCACGTGTCCAGCTTTGAAACCCAGTAGTTGTATGGAGCAGAGTGATCGCTACGGATGTTGGTATGGTCAGCTAGGTACTCCCTCACCATCTTTCTGTACAGCTCCCCCCTACTCTGCCTAGACTGGGGACAGGTGACAGTGTCTTGCTGGGGTGACATAAAACTGGCAAAGGCCTTGGAGAGCGTTCCCCTGCCAGTGCTGGACAAGCTGCCTGCTCGGCTCCTCTCCCCCGTTACTTGGCCCACAGAACCATGCCCTCTGCCGCTAGCGGTGTCAGATGGGAAGGATTGTTTCAGCTTGTGCACCAGGGCCTGTTGATATTGATTCACTCTCATACTCCTTTCCTCTGCAGGGATGAGAGTGGAAAGGTTCTGCTTGTACCGTGGGTCCAGGAGAGTGAACACCCAGTAATCGGTGTTTGAAAAAATTCTTCTAACGCGAGGGTCACGGGATAGGCAGCCTAACATGAAGTCTGCCATGTGCGCCAGAGTCCCAACACGCAAGAATTCCCTCTCCTCACTGACCTGACTCTCCATTTCCTCCTCCTCCTCCTCCTCCAAGTCCTCCTCTTCAGCCCATACACGCTCAAGAGTTAAGGACTGAGCACTGGTACCCTCTACTGTCTCGCCGACATTCTCCTCCTCTTCCTCCTCATCCTCATCCCCCTCCTCTGATACGCGCTGTGAAACAGACCGGAGGGTGCTCTGGCTATCAAGCGACGTATCTTCCTCCACCGTCTCTTGTGACAAGCGCAAAGCATCCGACTTGATGCTGAGCAGTGAGTTTTTCAACAGGC
>ONZH01016841.1:0-39346 GCA_900303285.1 Rhinella marina | reverse complement strand
ACTCAATTATATAAACTACAGGTCCAGTGAACAATTGTGAGGTGTGCGATAAACTAGCCGCAGTCTAGGGAATAATTTTTTTCACTCAATTATATAAACTACAGTCCAGTGAACAATTGTGAGGGGTGCGATACACTAGCCGCAGTCTAGAGAATTTTTTTTTCACTCAATTATATAAACTACAGTCCAGTGAACAATTGTGAGGTGTGCGATACACTTGCCGCAGTCTAGAGAATATTTTTTTTCACTCAATTATATAAACTACAGACAAGTGAACAATTGTGAGGTGTGCGATACACTTGCCGCAGTCTAGAGAATAATTTTTTTCACTCAGTTATATAAACTACAGACAAGTGGACAATTGTCAGGTGTGCGATACACTTGCCGCAGTCTAGAGAATAATTTTTTTCACTCAATTATATAAACTACAGTCCAGTGAACAATTGTGAGGTGTGCGATACACTAGCCACAGTCTAGAGATAACGTTTTTATTCTCAGTTATATAAACTACAATCCAGTGCAAAATTGAGTGGTTTGCGGTGCAATAGTTGGAGTCTAAAGACTACATTTTTTGCCTCAGTTAGTAATTCTACTGTCTACTGAAAACGGTTTTGGCCTCAGATATTAACTCGACAGTTTGGTGAATATACAAAATGTTGAACCCAAGGGCTAAGGGTTGAGGACGAGGGCGTGGGCGTTCAAGTAGTGTAGGGGGCAGAGGCCGTGACCAACACGGTTAGTGATGAGGTCCACCTCGGTCACGGTTTCTCAGACTTATTATGTCTCTTCCTCCAACCCCTCCTCCTCCTCTTCGCACAGAAACGCTGATCCAACAGGCAATGTTTCTGAGGGCCAACTGGCGCTCTATACAAACAATTTTTATGGAGGGCCACCTACAGGCCCTCTCTCCAATAAATTTTTTAGTAGCGTCAAATACAGACACTCAAAAAACAATTTTACATGAGGGAGTGTCTCCCCGTCTGCCATCATGTTCGGTCAGGCTGTCCGTAGGCACACCACCTCTGTCGTCCGCAGAAGCGACCACTATGAGGAAGGCCACGGCAAGAACATCCCCTTTTCAATTGAGAACAAGTGGAGACTTGTAGGAGGATGACAATTTTCTTCGGCAGTGGATTCACCTTCCCTTTTATCATTGCCATACAACAGTTGGTGAAAAAGTAATTGGCAATGATAAAGAAAATGTAACGATGCAATGGACCGTCTGTGAAGCAAACCTATATATTCCCACCATGCCAGCCAGTGGCGTAGCTATAGGGGAAGCAGGGGAAGCGACTGCTTCGGGGCCCGAGCTCAGCAGGGGCCCGGGAGCAGTAGAAGGGATGTGGCAAATCAGCAGTGTAATATTTCTATTTCTCTCTCTTTCCAGGGGTGGGGTGGGATCGTAACACTGCGCATTGAAACAAGAGGATGGGGAGAGAGGGATTCTCCTATCTCTCCTCTGCGCTGCTGCACTGTGTGATCTGATTGGTGGAGGAGCAGTGAGAGGAAGCTGTGCCCCCTGCCCTGTACTGTACCCCCCTATGCTGTATTCTGCCCCCTGCCCTGTACTATACCCCCTATGCTGCACTATGTGTGCACCCTGCCCTGTACTGTGTCCCCTATGCTGTATTCTGCCCCCTGCCCTGTACTGTGTCCCCTATGCTGCATTGTGCCCTCTATGCTGTATTATGCATACCCCCTGCCCCCTATGCTGTATTTTGCCCCCTGTCCTGTACTGTGCCCCCTATGCTACACAGTGTGTGCCTCCTGCCCTGTACTGTACCCCCTATAATGCACTGTGCCCCCTATGCTGCACTGTGTGTGCCCCCTGCCTTGTACTGTGCCCCCTATGCTGCACTGTGTGTGCCTCCTGCACTGCACTGTGTGTGCCCCCTGCCTTGTACTGTGTCCCCTATGCTGCACTATGTGTGCCCCCTGCCCTGTACTCCCTGTGCTGTACTGTGCCCTCTATGCTGCCCTGTACCCCATGCTGTATTTTTCCCCCTGCCCTGTACTGTGCCCCCATGCCACACAGTGTGTGCCTCCTATCTTGTACTCCTTGCCCTGTACTGTGCCCCATATACTGCAATGTGCCCCATATGCTGTACTGTGCACCCCCCCCGGCCTGTACTGTGTGCCCCTGCACTGTACTGTACCCTTTATGCTGTTTCTTGCCCCCCTGCTTTGTACTGTGCCCCCCATGCTGCACAGTGTGTGCCTCCTTTCCTGTACTGTACTCCTTGCCCTGTACTGTGCCCGTATGCTGCCATGTGCCCCATATGCTGTACTGTGTGTCCTCCCGGCCTGTACTGTGTGCCCCTGCACTGTACTGTACCCCCTATGCTGTATTTTTCCCCCTTCCCTGTACTGTGCCCCCATTCTGCACTGTGTGCCCCCTGACCTGTACTGTACCCCCTGTGCTGTATTTTTTCCCCCTGCCCTGTACTGTCCCCCATGCTACACAGTGTGTGCCTCCTGCCCTGTACTGTATGCCCTATAAGGCACTGTGCCCACTATGCTGTCCTGTGCCACTGCCTTGTACTGTGCCCCCCATGCTGCACTGTGTGTGCCCCCTGCCCTGTGAACTGTCCCTTACATATGCACATATAGGATGCCAGAATAGTCATGAAGGGGGGGCACCATACAAAATTTTGCTGTGGGGCCCAGTCAGTTCTAGCTATGCCCCTGATGCCAGCCATGGGTTGTACATAAACTAATAACAGGAAAAACAAAAAAAATATTTTATAGGAGGGTCAACTACAGACACTCCAAAACAATTTTTTAGGGGGGTCAACTTCGGACACTCCAAAACAAACTTTTGGGAGGCTCACCTACAGACATTTGACTGCAATCTCAGTCTGATCAAGGTATTGGTGGTGTCACTGCCATGCTGTGTCAGGCTAAATTTTTGGGTGCTTCACCTGCCTCCTGAGTCTGACTTGGCCACTATGGGTTCACCGCCATGCTGTGTCAGGCTACATTTTTGGGTGGTTCACCTTCTACCTCAATCTAACTTGGTCACTTGTTGGTGTCACTACGCTGTCACCATGCTGTGTCAGGCTTATGCCTGTGTCGTGGGGCGGGGGATAGCACAGCAGTGCCAGCCTGAGCAGTGGTGTCACCTGCAGGCGGTGATGGATCTTTGTTGCACCTAGTTGGGTGCTTTCCTAACACGTGATGGGCATGTGCCTCGCCTTTCTTGGTTTGGGTGAAATGGTGGGATTAGGCAGCCTCAGAGGCATCCATGCATGCTGCCCCTGCTGTTTCCTGTCCATTTCCGTGGTGTTTCCATCATTTTCTGAGGTTTCCAGGTTTTCACCCAGCCTTCCCTAGGCAGAGCACCGGTCCCCTGCAAAAAATGCTCGAGTCTCCCATTGACTTCAATGGGGTTCGTTATTCGAAACGAGCACCCGAGCATCGGGAAAAATTTGATTCGAATAATGAGCACCCGAGCATTTTAGTGCTCGCTCATCTCTAGTCTTCATCTAAAATGCAAACTTCCTAAGTGCACAAAATCATATTATACCAGAATTGTAACTAATGAAATATTCACTGCAATGTTTTTGCTTCCCACAACTATCACCCCTATTTTCCTGCACTGCCTAAAACACCCTAAATCCCTGCACCCAGCAAGGAACTTCTAATCTCTCCCACCATCTGACCTTCTGTTCAGACCTGTTCCGGAGATGCGGGAGATGATGACAAAAGCAAACAGAGTTAGTGCAGAGATGTTGGACCATGAAAATGGAGATAGTGCGGGAGATGATGACAAAAGCAAGCAGAGCTAGTGCAGAGATGTTGTATCTGTTAGATCCATACCATGTTTAACTGCATGACACTTAGTTAGGAAGACACTTTGCGTAGAAGACCAGTGCATGCACCCCGCACCAGTGCAACCCTCAAGTTGCTTCTACATTTATACACAACTCTTTAGGCAGTATCACACACAATAGGTTTAGATGCACAAAACTACAGACAGTATCACACATAATAGGGTTAGATACACTGCTGATCAGGCAGTATCACACATAATAGTGTTAGATACACTGATGATAAGGCAGTATCACACATAATAGGATTACACAGTTCAGTAGATAGTATCACATATGATAGGGATTAGACACCCAACTCTTCAGGCAGTATCACACACAATAGGCTTAGACAGTATCACACCTGATATGATTAGATACACAGCTTAGCAGACAGAATCACACACAATAGGCTTACATAAACGACTCTGAAGACAATATCACACATGATAGGATTAGATACACTGCTTATCAGGAAGTATCACACATAAATGGATTAGATACACAGTTCAGCAGACAGTATCACACATGATAGGATTAGATACACAGTGAAGCAGGAAGTATCACACATGATGTTTGGATTTTGGATTTAGTTTTCCTTTATTCTCATGTGTTTGACTTTCACACACTTAATATTATCAGTAGATCTCACCATATTTAGCTGGGTCTGCCGATAGATTTCTCATATCTGAGGCCAGCAGCTCTAAACAAAAGAAAAAGCAGCTGAGCAATCAGCTAAATGTGGAGCACTCACCGCCCAGTGGTTGTGACGTGTATTGCAGTTTTTTTAGAGTTTAGTTACAATCTTGCGATATCATGTTGTTTTGCTATCAGGACAAAACTGACACCACTCTAAGTTTGGATATAAGTTAAGTGTGGACGCATCTGTAGGTCCCGTGCCACTCTGAGATACCTTATGATAATTTACATCTTATGGTAACATTCTGGTGCACCTGTGCAGCCTAAGTCACATGAGTCATTGGTAGATGGGGCTCTTAGTCTCCTCCCTCCTCCCATTGGATGTGTGATTTCACGCTGGAGGTAACTAGGAGTAGGTTGCTGTGTGTCGGCCTATATGCTCCTTCCGCAATTGCCCATATGGCTAGGTTTGTTAGTGTTAGGTCCCATGCCACTCTGAGATACTTTGACACGGTGCTCAGGCTCCGGTATGTTCTTGATATAGGAATATATTGGTGAAAGTCTCATTTTAACATCAGCGTGAGGGTTTAGCCATATATTATCAATTTCATTACCGCCGCAGTGCACCTTTATTAGCGATTGTTTGATAATACACCAGGTACACTCATCTTGATGAACTGAATTTTTTAAAATAAACTTTAATAATTTGCTAACCGCCCATTAACTTTAAACATCTGAGTGGTTGCCGAATATCCCTGCCATTGGTAAATGTCCTTGCAAAGATTGCAACTACATGCTAACTGTGCAACTGTGGGTCTTGTACTGGTTAATTTAAAAAAAAATTGGATAGAGTTCACTACAATTTTTGATCTGTAACTGTGACAGACTCCAAGACTCCAGACTGTCAAGTACACTATCAGTCTCTGATCCACTAAAGTTTGAAATAAACTTTGAAATCCATTAGTGATTCTACTGCTTGCAGAAACACCCCATGTATTGTGGTAAACTACTGTGTGGGCACATGGAAAAACTCAAAAGGGAAGGAGCACCATATGGTTTTTGGAGGGCAGATTTTCCTGGAATGGTTTTTGGGCACTATTTGAAGACCCCCTGAGGGACACCTGCAGTGGACCCCCCCCCCAAAAAAAAAAGGCCCAATTTTGGAAACAGACCTCTAAGAAATTTTTCAAGGGGTGTTACCAATTTTCTCCTGAATATGGAAACACCAGATGTCTGCTCGTATACTGCTGTATGAACACATTGCAGGGCTTAGAAAGGATGGAGCGCCATGTAGCTTTTGGAGGGCAGATTTTAATATGTCATATTTGAAGACTCCCTGAGGTACTCCTATAGTGGAAGCCCACAAAAAGTGACCCCATTTTGGAAACTATTCACCCTATTGAATTTTTAAAGGGGCATAGTGAACAATTTGGCCCAACTGTTATTTCATAGAATTTAGAAACACTTTGCCGTGAAAATAAAATATTAAATATTTTATAAGAAGATGTCCATTTAGGCCCAAGTATTTCATTTTCACAAATGATAACAGGAGAAAATGCACCCCAAAATGTATTATCCATTTTTTTCTGAATAGGGCAACACCCCATATATGATCATAAACTACTGTATGGGCAAATGACAGGGCACCGTGTATGAAAGTGGCGCCATACAGCCTTTGGAGGGCAGATTTCACTGGAAGTATTTTCAGGTGCCTTGCCACAATTGTAGAGACCCTGAGGTATCCCTACAGTGGAAACCCCCCAAAATTACCCCATTTCATAAACTATGTCCCCAAGGAATTTTAAAGGGGTGCAATGAGTACCTAGGCCCTCCAGACATTTCATAGAATTTATAAACACTTGCTGTGAAAATGAAAACTTTTGGCCCATGTTTTTCATTATAGCAAGGTATAACAGGATGTGTTACTCATTTTCTTCTGAATACAGCAATACCCATATGTGGTTGTAAAGTGCTGTATGGGCACACAGCAGGGCTCAGGAGGAAAAGAGTACCATGTACATTTGAGGCCTAGTTTGGTGATTTGTACAGCACTGGCCAACAACTGCAGAAGCTCTGAGCTTAAATAAAAAAATAAATCTCCAAGAAGTTACCCCATTTTAGAAACTAAACCCCTCACAGTTTTTAACATTGGGTGTTAGCATTTTGACCAAACAAAATATTTTCTTAGTACATGGTACAAAGTGAAAATTGGAATTTTTACACATATATGCCAATTCAGTGCCCAATATGTTGTGCCCAGAGTGTGCCAATGGGAAAAAACAGGCCTCTTATTATTCTGTTGTGTTTCCTGGCTTTAGAAATACCCTACCTGTGGCCCTTATCTTTTCTTAGCAAACAATATATTGACTAGGCCAGGAATCAGCAACCTTTGGCACTCCAGCTGCTGTGAAACTACAACTCCCAGCATGCAAACATGCTTGGCTTTTCTTCTAACTCCCAAAGAATCAAATTAAGCTGGAGTGCTGATACCTGGACTAAGCCCTCATTCTGATATGATGAAATCTGAGACTCTAAGCCAATATATTTTGATAAAAACAAATTTGTGCCCACCTACCAGTGCCAAGATGGTCTCAGTCAGTTAGGACCTACTCTAAACATATGTAAGCCAATGGGCATCTACATTCAGGAGAGAAGACCCTGCACATATAGTGTGCTGCTTCTTGTTACCTCTGTGTGTACCAAGCACCAAATGAGAGGAAAAGCACACAAAGCTATATGTACCATCTAATCAAGGTTGCCTGTGGGATAGCAGGGGCAAAAGTGCATAAAAATGCTACTCCCAAGATAAAATAGAAGCACATTCACACTTGAAGGTGCCACTTCTTCAAGAGTATACTACAAACATCTTGCACAATGTAATAAATGAATGTGCAGATTTGCATGGCCACATTTATAAAAGAAAATCACAGAAAATAATACACGATAGATGCAAACATTATATATGGACTAAGCCCTCACTCTGATATGATAAAATCTTAGATTCTCAGCCAATATATTTTGATCAAAACACATCTGTGCCTGCCTACCAGCGCCAAGGTGGTCTCAGTCAGGCAGGACGTAATCAAAACCTATTTATGCCGTTGGGCATCCACATTCAGGAGAGCAGACCCTGCACATATAGTGTGCTGCTTCCTCTGTGTGCAGTCAAGCATCCAATGAGCACACACAGCTATATGTACCACCTAATCAAAGTCACACTTTTTTTTTATACAAAATTAACTTGAGCCTGCACCTGTATTCTCTGTGGCATCACCAGTTCCCAAGCTGACCATAATAGAAACAGATCTGGTCCTGGCATTTTAGAGGTTCTGGCCTTACATTGACTTTGCTATTTAATGCTGCCTTAGCACCCAATCTAGCTCCCAGAAAAATCATTGGCAAAGTCCTCATCTTCCCAGCCACTTTTATCAGACTGTGATACAGTATGTCATTGCAGACTCATTAGCCCCCTCCTGATTCCCTGCTCTGTATTTGCGTCAAATGCTACTGTTGTTACCACTGCAGCTACTGACACCACCATGGCCACAAATGCCACACCTACCACCACAACAGCTGTGCATAGGGTCCTCACTTCTCCCTGAATATCTTCCTTTCAGGGAGACTCTCTCCTCAACAGGAACACTCTTATGACTATTTTCTATTGTGTGTGTCTGCATTAATGGGAGGGAGCATTAATGACATATTTGATGCACGCAAAAGACTTTTCTGGGACCGCAAAGAAAAGAATCAGGAGGAATGCCATGTTAGACTCATAGGGGATCTCAACATCATCCTGCTATGACTGAGGGAAGTGAGCCATCCAGCCCACAATTTCATCCTCTTTGTCCTCAATAATAATGTGGTGCCTATCAGGAGCCAGAGATAATTTTAGCCTACTAATACTATTACTACTGGCTGGATTGCTGGTGCTACTACTGCTGTTTGCACTACTTTCCACATTCTGACTCTTGGATAATGAAGAATGGGTCATTCCATGCTTCCATTTACCAAACATTTTATTATAAGACCAATAAATAAAATGTCACAGGTTTGGTACACAGATTATAAAATTATGCTAGCAAAATTGCAAGTGTTTTTTTTTTCTGCGATATAAGGACAGAGGCACAGTTAAATATCTCTCTCCTTCTAAAAAGACAGTCAGTGTTGCCAACCAGATTTTTTTTTTCTCTGGACAACTTATCCCAAAATCACGGACATTCAGCTTTTTTATGGACAAATTGGAAAACCATAATGAATGATGAAGATTATAAGTAATCCATGTCTATAGCTCAATGTACTGATAAGGATTCATTACCAGCGTTTACTGTGAGCTGTACAATCATGATAGTCACCGCCAAAATAATATAGTCAACAACTACCAGCCTAAAAAAATTCACGGATACATCAATTTTTTTCACAGACACAGGAAAAAAGTCACCTATTTTTACGGACTGTCCAGAAATTTCTGGACAGTTGGCAACCCTGGACACTGTCTCTGGTATTGACAATTTACAATGGTACAATGTGTGGAATTAAAGTGCTATATTAATGTAGTTATTACAGTACAACACTTTCAGTAATGATGCATGGGATCTTACCACAATACAATGTGTTAACCATTTACTGGTTTATAAATGCATACTGCAGCACAGCATGTTCAGTAATAACATATTGTAATCTTGACACAATGTAGTTAACAGCTATAGAAATGTGTAGGACGGGAACCTAACACTATTTCCTACCTGCTATGTGCCAACCTTGGCTTCCGTATAATCAGGGGGTGTTGGTTCCACATGCATGCTGGATTCCCTCTGCCTTTTGCCAATTCTGGTGCTTCAAAGGTCTCCACTAATACAGGGATGCAGGTACCAACATGCAGGCCGAGTCCACTCGGCTTTATAGTTACACTAATTAAAATCCACCTATGGGGCAGACGGGGCTAGTCAGGAGTGCATGACCAAATGGAGTAGCCACACCTCCAGTACAAACTTACAAAGAAAAAGGGGAATATAGAGTCAGCACATCCCAGTGCGCAGGTGCACGTTCAGGGGCGGATTGGCCATAGACCTTACAGGGAAATTTCCTGGTGGGCCGATGCCCAGGGGGCTGTCTGGGCCCTCCCCACATCTGGCCATTGGAAGTTTTTGGGGCAGTATTTTGTGATGGACTGTGGTATTTGGCTCTGTTGGGGTGGTATAATGTGCCACAATATGGTATTGCTGGTCCTGCCGTCCATCAATTTGGATCCAACTACAACACGGGGCCACTTTTAGTTTTTTTTCCAGGGCCACTTTAAGATCCCAATCCGCCCCTGTGCACGTTGCTATGGCTAAATGCACAAGGAAAGGAAAATACATACAATGCAACGGCACACTGCCAACCAGATAAAGCACAAAATGCCATAGTGATATGAGGTATTCTGAAGCTAATGCTATGCTTGTTTAGTAAATTAGAGATTCTTGCCAAATATATTTTGTACAAAATTATCTGGGCCCGTCCACCAAATCGTCAAGGTGATCTCTGTAGGACGGGAACCTAACACTATTTCCTACCTGTTATGTGCCAACCTTGGCTTCCCTATAATCAGGGGGTGTTGGTTCCACATGCATGCTGGATTCCCTCTGCCTTTTGAAAATTCTGGTGCTTCAAAGGCCTCCACTAATACAGGGATGCAGGTACCAACATGCATGCCGAGTCCACTCGGCTTTATAGTTACACTAATTAAAATCCACCTATGGGGCAGACGGGGCTAGTCAGAAACCTAACCCCTTCCCTTTAGCCCATGCCCCCCCCCCTCTTGTCACTACCTGGTGCTGCCTGAGGCGTTCACCTCACCTGGCCTCATTAGTTGTGCACCCCTGTTCGTAGTAACAAATCTGATTTTTTTTTTCTAAAATGGCGGCTGCACATGTTACAAAGTGAAAGTAAGAGCAAAGCCGTGAATGATTTTTTTATGCAGGTGGACAGCAGTACTCCCCTGTGTAACTTCGACGTTAGCCAGTGGCAGCTCATGTGTGGCACCTGCCATTTGTTCAGGCCCTTTGAGGAGGCCACTTTATTTGTCAGTCACCCGGACTACAGGATGAACTATGAGTGCTGCTGTTTTGCCATAGACAGCAATAGTGAGCAGGACGAAAGAAGAGAGACGGCCCGTGCACACTGTGTGCACCATCTCCCCATACAGCTGATCGGCAGGGGTGTTGGACCCCCGCCAATCTGATATTGATGACCTATTCTGAGGTATCCTGACCTATCCTATCCTATATCAGAAGCCTGGACAACCCCTTTAAGTCTGAAGTCTCTAATGAGCAGTTTTCTTTACCCAACCCAATATTAAAAGCCTGGACAACCCCTTTAAGTCTGAAGTCTCTAATGAGCAGTTTTCTTTACCCAACTACTAAAGAAACCACCCAGAAACAGCAGCAGCAGGACATGGAGCAGAACCAGAAATAGCAGGTGGTGGCATACTTAGACTTCACCTTGCCACCCCACATCCAAGATCCCCTGGACAGCCAAACGTGATTAGTGGCTGCAACTGGCTTTGCCCTGGACAAGCTTTCCTGCAGAGTAGTGTGGCATCAGAGCAGGTGCATAGTGCGGCAGGGGAGCATAGTTACCCCAAAGGGAACTCGACTTTTACACAAAATGTTGAGAGAAAAACCTTTGTAAAGTTGAATCAGGTGTTCAGCGCCGTTTCTATAACCGGGCGGGGGGTGCGACCGCACGGGGTACGCGTCTCAAGGAAGAAGAGGGGGGCACCCTCATATTTATTTACAGACTGGCAGGCAGCGCCGCATGCAGGCTAAACTAATAGTAAGCGCCCACCTCTTCTTCCTTGAGAAGCGCGCCGTAGTCAGGCTACTGGCTTTGAAGGGGCGGCATTGGTCACAGGCAGCGCCGATGCCATCCCTTCAAAGCCAGTAGCGTTGTAGTATGCAGGAGGTGGGGGGGGGCAAAGCGCTGTACTTACCCCTCCTCTGGGTCACAGGTCTGCGCTGCTGTGTCCTGGCTACCTGCAGTGTCAGGACGTACAGAGTGCACTCTGATCTGACACTGCAGGAGGTCAGGTGACTTCAGCGCGGGCCCTGTGAAGAGGAAACAATGGGAGACCACCGTAAGAGGAGAGGAGCGGCTGAGCAGGAGAGGTAAGTTAATTTATTTTTTTTTTTAAGTCTGATCTGAGGTCTGATAAGGGGGTCTGAATGGCTGATAAGGGGGTCTGAAGGGCTGATTAGGGGTCTGAAGGGCTGATCTGAGGTCTGATAAGGGGTCTGAAAGGCCAATAAGGGGGTCTGATAAGGGGGGTCTGAAGGGCTGATCTGAGGTCTGATAAGGGGGGTCTGAAAGGCTGATAAGGGGGGTCTAAGGTCTGATAAGGGGGTCTGAGGTCTGATGAGGGGGTCTGAGGTCTGATAATGGGGTCTGAAGGTCTGATAAGGGGTCTGAAGGGCTGATGGGGGATCTAAGGTCTGATAAGGGGGTTTGAGGACTGATAAGGGGGGGTCTGAGGTCTGCTTAAGGGGGTCTGAGGTCTGATAAGAGGGGTCTGAGGTCTGATAAGGGGGGTCTGAAGGGCTGATAAGGGGGTCTGATAAGGGCGGTCTAAGGTCTGATGAGGGGGTCTGAGGTCTGATGAGGGGGTCTGAGGTCTGATAATGGGGTCTGAAGGGCTGATAAAGGGGGTCTGAGGTCTGATAAGGGGGATGTGAGGTCTTATAATGGGGTCTGAAGGGCTGATAAGGGGGGTCTGAAGGGCTGATAAGGTGTTTAAGGTCTGATAAGGGGGTCTGAAAGGCTGATAAGGGGGTCTGAGGGCTGATAAGGGGGTCGGGGGGCTGATCAGGGGGGTATGAACGTCTGATAAGGGGGACCTGGAAGTCTGATTGTGGGTCTGCGGTCTGATATGGGGGGTCTGAGGTCTGATATGGGGGGTATGAGGTCTGATATGGGGGGTCTGAGGTCTGATTGAGGGTCTAAAGCCTGAAATGAGGGGTACGGTGCTCTGATTGAGGGTCTGAGCTTTAATTGGGGGTTTGAGGTCTGATTGGGGATCTAAAGGTCTGATATGGGGGTCTGGTCTGAGGTTTTATACATGGGGGGGTTGGTCTGAGATGGTGGGGGTTCTGACATGAAGGTCTAATGGGGGTCTGATCTAAGGTCTGATATGGGGTCTGACAGACGTCTAATGAAGGTCTGGTCTGAGATGGGGGTCTGGTCTGAGATGGGGGTCTCATCTGAGGTCTGATCTGAAAAGTAAGGTGGTATTTTTTGTACTGGCACACTATCTGTGTGGTACCAGTATTTTCAGGGGGACTGTTTCTACAGTTTTTGGGGGGCACAGCGGGCACAGTATTAGAGGTGGCAAAATGGAATGTTCAGAAAGTGAAGAGGATGATGGAAAAGTAGGAAACTAAAATGTCTGTTTGTCAAACTCTGCAGAGAGAAGAGATGGCTGAAAGAAATCATCATGGCGGTCTGGTCTGACAGGAGAAGATGAGGAAAGAGAACATCTACATCAAAGGGAAACATCACTGGATGTAAGAGGTACATATGTGGAGCTCTGTGTACCTGTATGAGTGCCAGCTTCTCTGCTCTGTTTACCTGATCACCACTGCAAATACTGCGGTGAGCAGGTGAACAGAAAAGTGAAAAAAATAATTTCATTTTTCGCCCCAGGCAGCAGAAACGCTAGAATTGGCCCTGCTGGTAGTTATACCCCTGTAGCATAGTGTGCAGGGTGGCGGGGGGCTGTGCATGCTATGCAACATTGTTTAAGTTAGTGTTATTTGATTGGGGGGGTGCTTTTTTAATGTTCGCCCTGTTGGTAAAATTCCCTAGAAACTGCCCTGCAGGTGTTGATCAGCAAGGAGATCCACACACCAGTGCCTGATGCATCAGAGTAGATCTTTCTGGGTGATACACTAAAACATTGTGAAAAAATGCTCATTTCTTCTGGCTACCTGCTTGAGTCACTATGCTGATGCTGCCATCCGCCTGATGCCACTATGTTGACTCCCGATGTGTTTTCCACCCTCGCCGCAATGTCACTGGGCCACTATGTTGACTCCTTATGTGTTTGCCACACTCCCCACTCTGTGACGGGACTACTGTGTTGACTCCTCATGTGGATACCTACTTGTATCAGAGTGTAACAGAACAGGTTCTGTAGAAATCTATGTGGAATAAGCTGACATTGCAAAAGGAGTGCACACTTTCACTCAAGTCCTTTATACATGACACTAACATTTATCTGTAACGCTGAGTTCACATTTCAGTTATTTGGTCAGTTTTGGACCTTTAACTGACCAAATAAGTGAAGTGTGTATTGATTCTAAGAGTGACGCCTGTAAACTGCTTGTCACACTGACACACAGTAACTGTTTCACTACCACAGCAGACTAGCTATGCATGTTTCTGCAATGCACAGTGGTGTACACCAATTTACAGGCTACCTGCCACCGGGAAGTAGCTGATTTTTAACACCCTTTTGTCATGAATTAATTTGGATAAATCAAATTTTTTTAGAAACTTCACTTATCTCTAGTAATAATGTATGGGGTCTTGACAATACATTAACAGTTAACTGGTATATAGGTGCTGTTATTGCTGTACAATGCATTCAGTATGAATGCATGGGATCTTGATGTGATGCAATATGTTAATGTTTATCTAGTATAGGAATGCTGTTATTGCAGGACAATGCATTCAGTAATGATGTACAAGATCTTGACGCAATACAACATGTTAACGGTTAACTGGTATATACATTTTGTAATTGTTGTACAATATGTTCAGTAATACCGCACGGTATTGACGGAATACAATGCAACAGCTAACTGGTATACACAGTGCCTTGCAAAAGTATTCGGCCCCCTGGAACTTTTCAACCTTTTGCCACATTTCAGGCTTCAAACAAAAAGATATAACATTTTAAATTTTTGGTGAAGAATCAACAAGTGGGTCACAATTGTGAAGTGGAACGAAATTTATTGGATCATTTAAACTTTTTTTGTAATAATAAAACTGAAAAGTGGGGCGTGCAAAATTATTCGGCCCATTTACTTTCAGTTCAGAAAACTCACTCCAGAAGTTCATTGAGGATCTCTGAATGATCCAATGTTGTCCTAAATGACTGATGAAGATAAATAGAATCCACCTGTGTGTAATCAAGTCTCCGTATAAATGCACCTGCTCTGTCATAGTCTCAGGGTTTTGTTTAAAGCACAGAGAGCATCATGAAGACCAAGGAACACACCAGGCAGGTCCGTGATACTGTTGTGGAGAAGTTTAAAGCCAGATTTGGATACCAAAAGATTTCCCAAGCTTTAAACATCCCAAGGAGCACTGTGCAAGCGATCATATTGAAATGGAAGGAGTATCAGACCACTGCAAATCTACCAAGACCTGGCCGTCCCTCTAAACTTTCATCTCAAACAAGGAGAAGACTGTTCAGAGATGCAGTCAAGAGGACCATGATCACTTTAGATGAACTGCAGAGATCTACAGCTGAGGTGGGAGAGTCTGTCCATAGGACAACAATCAGTCGAACACTTCACAAATCTGGCCTTTATGGAAGAGTGGCAAGAAGAAAGCCATTTCTCAAAGATATCCATAAAATGTCTCGTTTAAAGTTTTCCACAAGCCACCTGGGAGACACACCAAACATGTGGAAGAAGGTGCTCTGGTCAGATGAAACCAAAATTGAACTTTTTGGAAACAATGCAAAACGATATGTTTGGCGTAAAAGCAACACAGCTCATCACCCTGAACACACCATCCCCACTGTCAAACATGGTGGTGGCAGCATCATGGTTTGGGCCTGCTTTTCATCAGCAGGGACAGGGAAGATGGTTAAAATTGATGGGAAGATGGATGGAGCCAAATACAGGACCATTCTGGATGAAAACCTGTTGGAGTCTGCAAAAGACCTGAGACTAGGACGGAGATTTATCTTTCAACAAGACAATGATCCCAAACATAAAGCAAAATCTACAATGGAATGGTTCAAAAATAAACATATCCAGGTCTTAGAATGGCCAAGTCAAAGTCCAGACCTTAATCCAATTGAGAATATGTGGAAAGAGCTGAAATCTGCTGTTCACAAATGCTCTCCATCCAACCTCAAAGAGCTCGAGCTGTTTTGCAAAGAAGAATGGGCAAGAATTTCAGTCTCTAGATGTGCAAAACTGATAGAGACATACCAAAAGCGACTTACAGCTGTAATCGCAGCAAAAGGTGGCGCAACAAAGTATTAATGCAAGGGGGCCCACTTTTCAGTTTTATTATTACAAAAAAGTTTAAATGATCCAATAAATTTCGTTCCCCTTCACAACTGTGACCCACTTGTTGATTATTCACCAAAAATTTAAAATGTTATATCTTTTTGTTTGAAGCCTGAAATGTGGCAAAAGGTTGAAAAGTTCCAGGGGGCCGAAATACTTTCGCAAGGCACTGTAAATGCTCTTATTGCAGCACAACACATTCAGTAATAATGCGGGTATCTTGATGCACTACCATGTGTTAACAGTTACGTAACTGTTATATAAATGCTTTTATTGAAACACAGTACACATTCGTGTGAATGGTATCTTTTTTTTTTAAGGGTCAATTGGTCTGCATTTGCCGCAGAATGTATGTTATTGGGGTACTGGAAATAAGCCTATGAACTTTTTTACAAAAGAAAAAAAAAAAAAAAAAAAAAAAAAACTGTCTGGCTATAAAACTATGGGGGTAAATTTACTAATCTGAAATACAAATAAACTAGGCATATTTCACGAGCAGATGGCGGTGCAACAGCTACCATAGTTTCTACCAATCTGATATTTATGGCCATCAATAATAAAAGCCCAGGCAACCCTCTTGAGATACAAGTTTGGCTATTCAACTAAATAGAAGATATTTACTACCATAGCTAATTAGTTATATTAATATTATAATAAAAACTGTTGATTATGCATACACATGTAATAAATAAAATTTTGTAAATAAAAAACTGATATGAATCCAGTGACAAACTCCTGTTGTCACATGTTATTGTAAGATATGATACAAGGGTTGCCCCAATTCATTTTATTTCTAAAAAATGTATTTTTGTCCTGTATATTATCATGCATAACATTTATCCTGTGAAGGGTGATATATAAGCAAATGTAAGAACTTTTCACGTAATCATTTTAACAGCATATAAATGGTAAATATGCTACATTGTTTTTTATTTTGAAAGTGAATATGATATGCCATGGTGGGACAACCACATTATATTAGAATTATGTTTAGAAGCTAGGTTTTGAGCATATTCTTGAAAGCAACAAATATGTTGTATTTTCAAATGCCTTAAACGTTACTTTCATCTTAGTAAATTTGTGAAGAAAAAAATATGATCCATCATACCATTAGAAGATTTATTTTTGAACAGGAACTTGATATATACTCTTGAGACTCATTATAGCTCAAAGGTGAACAAAGCTTTTCAATAATGTATTGCTCCTCTTTTATGTCTTGCTTTTTTTACTCCCGTGTTTATATCCCCTATAGCCTGAAAAGAAACCATAGATAAATAACCTCTGTCAATCAATCATACTGTACATTCTTATAGCAGTTTATAGTCTCCCATGTTACTGCTGTAATAGAGACATTGAAGCATTCACACAATTTATTTCACAGTGATCTGAGAAAATTGTCAAAACTTTGCTGCAGGCAATTTCAAGTAGAAACAATGAAATTACTGTTTATACTGGTATAAACACGTGTTTGTTGAGATAGCTACTCATATGGTCTTTTTTTTCTTTTGCCTTACTTCATTTCAGTCCTATGAGATATAGAGTGGACAGTGATTCCATGAACTTGGAAAATATAAAAACAAAATATTGAAAAAGGACAATTAATATAACACTTTGAGTGAGATTTATCAAACTGGTGTAAAGTAGATTTGGCTTAGCTCCCCTTAGCAACCAATCAGATTCCACCTTTTATTTTGCAAAGGAGTTGTGAAAAATGAAAGGTGGAATCTGATTGGTTGCTAATTAGAGTTGAGCGAACGTGCTCGTAACGAGCACTGTACTGCTCGGATCCCCTGCGCTTGAATGGCCGCAGCCATCCGGATCCGTCCTCCTCACCCGACTCCAAGTCAGTGGGGACGGATCCGTTTGGTATGACACACTCGTGTCATTCAAGCGCAGGGGATCCGAGCAGTACAGTGCTCGTTACGAGCACGTTCGCTCAACTCTATTGCTAATAAATCTCCCCATTGTTTTTACAGCAATTTTTAGCAGTTGATTATCATGTATTTACATGTTTAGGACACATTCACACTTCCATTTTTGGTGTCAAACTGCTGCAAAAGTGCATCAAATTGCACCAATATCCATTAGGGATGAGCGAAGTTTACAAAAATGCAAAGAGAATGCACAAACTGTGCTGGAGTATAACAATGGTTGGGTGCAGCTGGTATACCTCTCTACTCTGTCCAAGGTACGGACAAGTCCTGTGGGATCTTGCCTGGTTCATTTTAATGAACATGAGCTTGTCCATGTTGGCTGTGTACAGGCAGATGCACCATTCCGTGATCACCCCCCGCCATGCTAAACACATGTTTGGACAATACACTTGCCGCAGGGCAGGCCAGTACCTTCAAGGTGTAAAGGGCAAGCTAAGGCCATGTGCCCAATTTGAAGACCCAGAAGTTAAATGGGGCAAACTCATCAATCAGTACATGCAGGTGTATGGACATGTGCTGTTCCACCATGTTGCTGAAACACTGCCGCCTGTTAAGACAGTCCATATCAGATGGTGGTGCTGTATATTGTGGCATGCAGACAAAGCTTTTCAACATTTTGGCCATGCTAACCCTCCCTTCTGAGGTGCTAACGGTGCCCCTGCTGCGTTGGTGACTTCCTCCCCCTCCTCTGTCTCCACTGAGCCCCCACTGTCAGGTGGGAATGCCATTAGCAACACCTCTAACAGCGTTCACTTAGGCTCGTGCATCTTCTGTTTACACTCCAGTGATGGAAGTAAGGTCGGCACGGTTTCCTTGTAGCAGGTATAAGTAGGATGGCCACCCAGTTATCAGCACCGGTTAGATTGTGGGCAACTCGGCGGTCGTTGCGCAGTAACTGCAGCATGTAGTCGCTCATGTGTGCCAGGCTGCCCAAAGGTAATGACAAGCTGTCCTCGATGGGAAATTTATCATCTATGTCCTCTGTATGCCCCCCAGCCACACTCCAGTGATGCCCGTGAGCTGATTTGGGTGCCACTCTGCTGTGAACGGGGATCCTCATCCTCCAAAACTGTGCCCTGGCTGGACATTTGGGTACCTGATTGCTGTTGGAGCAGGAACCCACCCACTGAGCCACCTGTGGACAATTGGCCTGATAACCGTGGAAATGATCCCTGTTCCTCCTCCTCTTCCTCCTGAGCCATGTCCTCATGCATCAGGGCCTGAAGCATTTTATCAAGGAAACATAGAAGTGGGATAGTAAGGCTGATGACCGCATCATCACTGCTGGCCATGTTGGCGGAGTACTTGAAGCAGCGCAACACGGCACACACTACCCGCATGGAAGCCCACTTGGTGGTAAAATGGCACTGTTCCACAGAGCTACTTACCCCTGTGTGCTGCAGATGAAACTCCATCACCTGCTGCTGCTCGCACAGTCTCTCCAGCATGTGCAAGGTGGAGTTCCACCTTGTGGGTATGTCGCATATGTAATTGAACATCTCTTTCTTTGAGTAGCATTACAACTTGACTGGCCTATTCTCTCTCTCTCCTTTTAATTTGGGTAGAATCTATTCAGATGAAGATACTTTTTTTTAAAAAAAAAAAAGGTCTGGTACATTTGAAGCAAGTTTGAAGACATTTTGTCACCTCTAGTACAAATCCTGTTTCTCCAATTATTAGCCTATATAGAACTTAATAGATTACTTACTTTTTTGTACAGGATATTCTATATATTTGTCAACCACATGTTACATTATGCTCAGGACATGAACCAATTTCTAAAGGGGATAGTATACGTAGGAACACATTTGTTCAATACTTTATATTAAATAGCAATCAGCACATGCACCAAGGTAATAAAACATTGTGGACAACAGAATTATTTTTATAATCCTTATAAAAGTGCTGAGCTGATGCAATTTTCATTTTCTATGGGGCCGCTGACAGCGCTGGCTCCGCTATTTTTGTCGGACTCATGGAAGTGAATGGGAGCGGTGGCCGGTCACTATGGGGAGAAAGATTGCTGGTGTCTTGCTGGTGTAACTTTGACCTTCACAGCAGCCCGCCCTTTAAAAGTGATTTTCTCAGCACCCCACTCCCTTGACATTTACCTACTCAAGGGCCTGCCTCCTTAACAGTGACTTCTACAGCATCCCCGCCCCTTAGCATTGACCTCCATAGGGGACCGTCCCCTTATCTGTGACTCCCACTGTTCCTTGCCCCCGTAACTAAGACCTCCACAGCACCCGTCCCTTTAACAGTGACTGCCACAGTACCCCGTTCCCTTAAAAGTGACCTCGCAGTACCCTGCTGCCTTAACAGTGACCTCTACAGTAGTTGACCCTTTAATAGTGGCCCCTGCTATGTTAAAAAAACCCTCCATAATGCCCACCCCTTTAACAGTGACCTCCACAGCGGCCTGCCTCCTTAACAGTAACATCCACAGTGAATGCCCCTTTAATAGTGGCACCTGCCCCCTTAACAGTGACCTCCACAGCGCCCTGCCCCTTTAAAGCTAGGGCTACATGACAACATGTGTCGCGCAACATTTTGTCGCACCAATGTCACGCAACAATTTTTATAATGATAGGCCATGGTGTCGCACTGCAACATGCAACTGCGACATGACAGTTGCAAAAAATATAACCAAGGTGGATTTTACTGAAACTTGTTGCGTCGCAGTCGCAGCATGTTGCATGACATAGTGCAACACCATAGACTATCATTATAATAATTTTTGCACAACATTGGTGCAACATCAATGTCGCGTGGCACATGTAGCAGTGTAGTTGTGCCCTATGTGTCGTGCGACTTATTGTTGCGCAACACGTTGTCGTGTAGCCCTAGTCTAAAGCTAACCTACAGCAGTGAAGAAAAATGGCTGGGTTGTTATGGAAACATGGAGTAAATATGTGTGCATGTGACCGTTTGTAAGAAGCAGGCTGCTCCAAGGCCTGTGGGAGGTAAGCACTGAATTGTGTTTTAGGGAGCTATTTACTTGAGCTCCTCAGCTGGCTGCTAATTACCTCTCATTACCAGCCTGGTTACTACACAGAGCGAAAACCTATCTTTCTTGTTCTCACCCAGCTTCTATTCACTGACACTGTTAAAGGTATTCCGGGTACCATAAATATAACTTATTTTAGACTAATTTTAGACTAAGACAGTTCAGTAGTAATAAAAGATGTTTTCTTCCACTGCTACCCATTGTGTGGCTTCATAAATAAGCATGGTATCGACCTTTAATTCAGGCCACCCTAAAAAAAGTACTTAAACCCCCCGCCCCAGGTCTCGCTAAGCCATGCCCCCTACTACATCAGGCCACACCCCCTCCCACTCCTCAGCCAACAGGGATTGAAAAAATAAAGGTAAAAATCAACTTCTGTCAGCTGCAGGGATGGGTGGGAGGTTGACTTTCTTTCTGCAACGACACAGAGAACATTAAATGAAATAGATTAAATACACCCGTGCGAAGCGTCTTGCTAAGCCACGCCCCTGACTATGTCAGGCCACGCCCTATCCGACTCCGCAGCCAATGGGGATTGAAAAAATGAAGGTAAAAATAAACTTCTGTTAGCTTCAGGGGTGGGAGGGTGAATTTCTCTCTGCAACGACACACAAAAATTTTAGATGAAATAGACTAATTTTAGACTACAACCATTCAGTAGTAATAAAACATGTTTTTTTCCACTGCAACCCATTGAGTATCCTCATAAATTACCATGGTATCGACCTTTAATTCAGACCACCCTCAAAAGAAGGACTTAAAAGCAATCCCCCCAAGGTCCCGCTAAACCACACCCCAGCTCAGGTTACATTTCCTCCCACTCCACAGCCAATGGAGATTGAAAAAATGAAGGTAAAAATCAACTTCTGTCAGCTGCATTGACCGTCTCTCTGCAGCAACACACAGAAACATTAAATAAAATAGATGAAATACACTAATTTTAGACTAAGACCGTTCAGTAGTAATAAAAGATTCTTTCTTCCAATGCTCACCCTGGTCCTGGCTGGGTTGTTATGGAAACCTGCAGTAAAATTGTGTGTATCTGGACAAAGGACCTGAGAGCTTCTATTGGCTGATGAGTGACATGTGACCGTGTGTATGGCAGTTGGGATTTGAAGAGAAAGACTTCCAGGCTAATATTGGCTAATGCAGGTTATTTTTTGGGAATATCTCAGGAATGGTACATCCTAGAGAGGCGAGACCCGGTCTAAAAACTTCCCGGACACCTGATATACCTGTGTGCCAAATTTGGTGAAGATCGGTCAAGTCGTTTGGTCACGCATAATGAACAGACAGACAGACAGAAACTCATTTTTATATGTATAAAAGAAGAGCGGAAAGACCTGGCTTCGCCTGGGTATATTTCATCTATTTCATTTAATGTTTCTGTCGTTGCAGAGAGAAAGTCAATGCAGCTGACAGAGGTTGATTTTTACCTTCATTTTTTCAATCCCCATTGGCTGGGGAGTGGGAGGGGGCATGACCTGACCCGGTCGGGGGCGTGGTTTACCCGGACCTTGTGGGGGGGGTGCTTTTAACTCCTTCTTTTCAGGGTGGCCTGAATTATAGGTCAATGCCATGGTAATTTATGAGGAAACACAGTGGGTAGCAGTGGAAGAAAACATTGCTTCGCAAGGGTATATTTAATCTATTTCATTTAATGTTTCTGTGTGTCATTGCAGAGAGAAATTCACCCTCCCATTCACCCCTGCAGCTGACAGAAGTCGATTTTTACCTTCAATTTTTCAATCTCCATTGGCTGCGGAGTGGGAGGGGTCATGGCCTGACCGAGTCGGGGCCGTGACGTAGCGAGACCTGGGGCGGGGGGTCCTTCTTTTGAGGGTGGCCAGAATTACAGGTCGATGTCATGGTAATTTATGAGGACATGCAATGGGTAGCATTGGAAGAAAGCATCTTTTATTACTACTGAACGGTCTTAGTCTAAAATTAGTGTATTTCATCTATTTTATTTAATGTTTCTGTGTGTTGCTGCAGAGAGACGGTCAATGCAGCTGACAGAAGTTGATTTTTACCTTCATTTTTTCAATCTCCATTGGCTGTGGAGTGGGAGGAAATGTAACCTGAGCTGGGGTGTGGTTTAGCGGGACCTTGGGGGGATTGCTTTTAAGTCCTTCTTTTGAGGGTGGTCTGAATTAAAGGTCGATACCATGGTAATTTATGAGGATACTCAATGGGTTGCAGTGGAAAAAAACATGTTTTATTACTACTGAATGGTTGTAGTCTAAAATTAGTCTATTTCATCTAAAATTTTTGTGTGTCGTTGCAGAGAGAAATTCACCCTCCCACCCCTGAAGCTAACAGAAGTTTATTTTTACCTTCATTTTTTCAATCCCCATTGGCTGCAGAGTCGGATGGGGCGTGGCCTGACATAGTCGGGGGCGTGGCTTAGCAAGACGCTTCGCACGGGTGTATTTAATCTATTTCATTTAATGTTCTCTGTGTCGTTGCAGAAAGAAAGTCAACCTCCCACCCATCCCTGCAGCTGACAGAAGTTGATTTTTACCTTTATTTTTTCAATCCCTGTTGGCTGAGGAGTGGGAGGGGGTGTGGCCTGATGTAGTAGGGGGCATGGCTTAGCGAGACCTGGGGCGGGGGGTTTAAGTACTTTTTTTAGGGTGGCCTGAATTAAAGGTCGATACCATGCTTATTTATGAAGCCACACAATGGGTAGCAGTGGAAGAAAACATCTTTTATTACTACTGAACTGTCTTAGTCTAAAATTAGTCTAAAATAAGTTATATTTATGGTACCCGGAATACCTTTAACAGTGTCAGTGAATAGAAATGGCTGGGTTATTACCTGAGCTCCTCAGCTGGCTGCTAATTACCTGGCTGTGTTGTTATGGAAACCTGCCCTCCCTGTGTCTGTGCAGAGAATGAGAATGGCAGTTGGGGTTTAAAACCAAAGCTCCCAGGCTAATATTGGCTAATGGAGATCATATTTTGGGAATATCTCGGGAATGGTACGTCCTAGAGAGATGAGACCTGGTCTAAAACCTTTCCGGACACCTGATGTACCTGTGTGCCGAATTTGGTGAAAATCGGTCCAGTAGTTTGGCCACGCATAGAGAACAGACAGACAGACGGACAGACAGACAGACAAAAACTCATTTTGTTAATGTTAAGAGAAGAGACTAGCATAAGGACCTGGCTTCGCCTGGGTATATTTCATCTATTTCATTTAATGTTTGTGTGTGTAATTGCAGAGAGAAAGTCAATGCAGCTAACAGAAGTTGATTTTTACCTTCATTTTTTTCAATCCCCATTGGCTGCGGAGTGGGAGGGAGGCGTTACCTGACCGGGTCGGGGGTGTGGTTTAGCAGGACCTTGGGGGGGGGTGCTTTTAAGTCCTTCTTTTGAGGGTGGCCTGAATTACAGGTCAATGTCATGGTAATTTATTAGGAAACACAGTGGGTAGCAGTGGAAGAAAACATTGCTTTGCACAAGTATATTTAATCTATTTCATTTAATGTTTGTGTGTGTGTCACTGCAGAGAGAAAGTCACCCTCCCACCCACCCCTGCAGCTGACAGAAGTTGATTTTTACCTTCATTTTTTCAATCCCCATTGGCTGCGGAGTGGGAAGTGTGTGATCTGACCGGGTCGGGGCGTGACTTAACGAGACCTGGGGTGGGGGTTTTAAGTCCTTCTTTTGAGGGTGGCCTGAATTACAGGTCGATGCCATGGTAATTTATGAGGACACACAATGGGTAGCAGTGGAAGAAAACATCTTTTATTACTACTGCATGGTCTTAGTCTAAATTTAGTCTAAAACATAAGTTATATTTATGGTAACGGAAATACCCCTTTAACAGTGTCAAAGGAACAGGAAATACTGCAAGTTAGGAGAATTAGCACCATTTAACCATGGATTCCATGTCTTCGAGCATTGATCCCTGGTGTCATTTAAAGTGGCATTAAGTCTTTCATATAACGCAATGCGATTAACCCTATTAATAACAACTAACACTGAAAGTGAGATCTCCACCTGCACACAATATCAATCCTCGTGGACATCAAAATATATTGTAGAAGCTTATAAGCAGTGTTATGAAATGTTGGTGGTTTGAGCACCAGCAAATACACAGGCACCAACAAGGGAAGCTCTCTCCCAAACACTTCAAATAAACCTCTTTTGATGTTGGCCCAAAACTGTCTCACTATGGGAAAGGTCCACCAAGCATGAAGGGTGGCAACCCTCAAAACATAAAAGGGAAACCATTGGGTAAATAAGGTGCAATCTAGTAGGCAGCATATAAAACCTGTGAAGTATCTTTAAAGAAGATACTTTGCTGGTTGCCATACAGCATTCATGCCATTGCTCCCACTTACTACCTTAGCCAGTATCTTCTTTGACTCTTGCTTTTGCTACGAGCCAGGCATTTCCTTAAAAGAGATCAACATGGACAAGAACATATTCATACTGTTTCACCTTTGGAAACTGAATGAATGGTAGTCCATCTGCAGTCTCTGAAATGGGTTTGATGGCCTCGCTATATGCCTTCCTGGAACTCACAGTTCTCCCAACATTATAAGCGTTGTTGAACTCTGAGGTTCCCCCACATTTTCTCTAGACACATGCACCAACCCATGTGCTGAATTCATCAACAGGCAGAGTGCACTTGACAAGGCACCACTTTAAGTTTGCTTCAGGTAACGGCAAGAGGTCTGTAGTTTCAGCAGCTGGATCTACCAACCTGTTGCCTCTTTCCTCTGGATAGCATTGAGCAACTCTCACACACACACACACACACACACACACACACTCGGCACCCTTAATGGGTTTCCTGTGGATCCAACAAAATCTCTGATCCCAGAGATTGGACCATAATCATGGAAGATACCAAAGGCATACATGAAATCTATATAAATGTTAATTATCTTACACGCAACAGTCTTCCAAGCCCCAGTGACTGCCTTGCTTAACTTTAATATGGGTACTGACAGCATATCCTGTCTTGTGTGATCTGGGCTTGTGATATCTGGAATTATCTATACCATCTATAAAAAGAACACTCAATATTTGATAGTTATGAATTGTATCTGAATGTACTTGCTCCACCGTTTGTATGACATTTAATCAATCAAATCTTCAAGCAGTCTGGTATCCCAATCCTATCAAAATGAAGAACATTTTCTATCAATTCAAAGTGCTCTATACCCTCCAGAACGCTGTGTCCATGGTCCATATGGCTGTCATGAAGCAATTTTCTTGATGCTTTTCAAAAGCTCTTAAGCAAGTCAGCCGCCCCGACCATGTTCAGGAAATAGAAAAAATCAATATTACCCAATCTTATAGTTGTCACTTAGCAATGTTTTACCTAACACTTCCACATAAACATAATGTAACATCTAGGTACATAACAAACCTACTTACATATGCAACTGTTTATCAAATAAACCAAAGTTTCACTTTTTTTCAACTCTGGTGGCATATAATGTTGTTTGTGTCTTTGTATAATATATGCTTCTCTTTTAAAGAGGACCTTTCACCACTCCTGACATGCCTGCTTTAATAGCTCCATGCATTCCCCATGTACTAACAATTCCGGAACATCTATTCTTATGGCTCTATGTTGTGCCATTCCTTTATTATTTGCACTAGAAGTTATGAATGAATTGCTATTTGTCTTCAGTAAAGGAACAGAGGGGAGGTGGCCAGTTGGGGGTGTGTACCTGCACAGACTGACTCTATCCAATCAGTGCTGTCATGTTCAGACTGTGCAGGTACACACCCCCAACTGGCCACCTCCCCTCTGTTCCTTTACTGAAGACAAATAGCAATTCATTCATAACTTCTAATGCAAATAAAGGAATGGCACAACATACAGACATAAGAATAGATGTTCCAGACTTGTTATTACATGGGGAATGCATGAAGCTATTAAAACAGGCATGTCAGGAGTGGTGAAAGGTCCTCTTTAAGTCTCAAGCTAAGTGTCAACTGTTACCATACCCTCTGTCGTCTGGCAAAAGGTAATTTCTCCTTTCTGACAAGTTCTAACTAGATGTCTTGCCATATAATGTATAACATATGACAATACAATCTACAGATTTTCTTCAAAGGTTCGCTTCGCCGAACGTTCGTCGAATTTTTAAAAAGATTTGTTCTTAATACAAATCTATTCGCTCAAATCATTTGTTATTCTGGTCGTGTTCTGCGAACATTCGCGCTCTAATAACGAACATAGCGCTGTTAAAGGTACGCTACTTAACTGAATACATACGCATTATGTGAGGCAGTGACAGGCCTCACGCTTCATAGAGGTCTGGAGGGGGTGGATATTCCAGTCCACATCCCTATTCCACCACAGGTGAGGCCAGCTGGATTAATCAGGCAGGGATAAGTTAACCTGCACTGTGTGTTAGAGAGAGAGAGAGAGGGCCCCAGGGAACAGACCTGGAGAGGGCCCGTGTGGTCCCAGCCAGCAGGGTTGGGGGGGCCACAAGGCTGAGGAAGCCTAGGGAGGAGAAAGGCTGAGGAGGCCTGAGAGGTTAGAGCCTGCGGAGGCTCTGTGTATGTGGTCTCAGCCAGGAGGGCTGAGGGGCCACAAGGCTCTGTGTAACCTGGAAGTTTGGGTGGGCCCAGTGAGCCTAGGAGAAGAGTGTCACACGGTCATAGTCGGGAGGACTATTGGACCATCTCCCCCCAAAGGGTACGGTTGGAGTCACAGCCAGGAGGCTGCTGGAGCGAACGGCTGAGGAAGCCGCACTTAAAAGCTGTGTATGAACAGCGTATGTATTTAGGTGAGTTAGCTGAACTATGTTTAGTCAGAGCCCAGCCGGGCAGGTGTTTTTATGATTTGTTTTGTGTGCTGGTGCCAATAAAACTGAGTTGGACCTGAAAATCCCCGTGTTTTGAAGATATGGTGTGATGCCAACCCCCTGAGAGGATACGATCCCTTACAATTAGTACAAAGTACGTACGAATCCTTAGCATACTATTATCTAGCGACTGCGTAATACACAGGCACGCACGACGCTAGGCCGCGGTGTGCACTTCTCAGAGGCAGAGCGAAGTTTGCAAAATGGCATCCAGGCGATCTTCAGCATTTAGATCTGGAGAGCTTAAATACATGATCCGGCTGATGGACCAGCAGGATTACGATGGAACACACCGACACCCGAACCAGCAGAAGAAGAAGATAGTGCAGCAGGTGATCCAAGGCTTGCGCCATCGCTTTGCCACAGTGCGGACCCCAGGCCAGATCCAGCGGAAATGGTCCGATTTGAAGTTCGAGTGCCCAGAGCGGCTTAATGAGATCCGCGAAGAGATACGGCAGGGTGAGTAACAAAATATTTGAAAAGTAAAAACATGTTAAAAAATAAGTGTACTGTATTGTGTATATATACCAGTGCCTATAATGAAAACTGTATAGAAGGACAACATGGGTGTGCGTAGTGTGCTGCAGTAATTTTCTTTAATGCTAGTGAAGGTATTCTCAGATATGTGCCCCTTCCCAGTAATGTGCCTTAGGCTTCTTTTACATATGTGGTGGTAATCCTTCAGGCTGTTCTGCAGTAGATATCCTGCAAATTCCCGGCGTTTTTGCTGGATAGCGGCCGGATCAGCGCTGTCCCCCATTATTGTTAATGGGACTTGCCGTTCTCCCGTTGTAGCCTTAGATATATGCCCCTTCATAGTTAGCGCTTCCTCCTCCTACATACAGACTCAAAGACTTGCTCATGCTGCAGCTAATGTGAGTGGGCGATATCAAAAATATTCCCACATTAACGATATTAAGAAATTTATTGTGATAACAATATATATCGCGATAAATACCCATTTCGAAGAAATAAAAAGGATATGGCCCTCCTCTCACCCATAATATCGTCAGTGTTAGTATTGAAAACGGTCATCATAACAATTGTGTACGGATTTATGTTACAGAGCAACGTCAACGACGTCATCATCACCGTCAAGGCCGGATGGCCACTACAGTACCTTCAGCTTCTAGTAAGTGTAAACATATCTAATTTATTTTTAATCCATGCTACGTGGGAGTGCAGCTGCAGTGATACATTAGAGCACTAGTGGTTAGGAATGGGATCCAGCCCAAAACTATTCACATGTATCAACATCAGAAGTTACAACTGTTCATTAGAGTTGAATGTAATCCCATTATTTAATGATTTTTGGCAGTTGCTGCTCCACAGAGGAGCCCCTCTCACCCTCCTCCACAACAGCAAGAGAGGACCCCACCTGCCCCTCCAACACCACCAGCCCAACTTCCAGAGGTAGAAAGTAGGTAAAATAAAAAGTGTAATAGGTGGACATTCTGTCATCAAAATATAAGCTACATTTATGTTTTATCTTTTGTAGCTCCAACCAGCAGGGAGGAGTTTTCCCCAGGACCATGGGAAGACCACTCAGTATGGGTGTCCAGTAAGTACAAACCCCAAACTGACCATGTGAGGCCTTCTCAGTGAGCAGTTCAAAGAAAAAAGTGGCTCAATATAGATACATGTCACTGAATAACTCGTTCCAGTAGATATACCAAGACAAGGTGTCTGTTTAGGCTGGAGCCTCCAAAAATTGTGCATAGGCCAGAGCCCGCATTAGTGTGAAGAACACAGACATGTCTGTTTAGGCCAGAGCCTCCAAAAATTGTGCATAGGCCAGAGCCCGCATTACTGTGAAGTAGACAGGGGTGTCTGTTTAGGCCGGAGCCTCCAAAAACTGTGCATAGGCCGGAGCCCACATTAGTGTGAAGAAGACAGGGATGTGTCTTTAGGCTGGAGCCTCCAAAAATTGCTGCTGTAATCCACCTTGGTTACACAAAGTGCGGCATGACCCCGCTTCAGATGGTTCCACAGAGCAGTGGTCCCTACATTTGAGGCTTTCCCACGGCTCAATTTCTGTTTACAGAGGTGGCCAAGCTTGGCATAGCCCTTGTACGCTTAGACCCTGATGCCGGCCCCACCCTACTTGGGGTCTCACTAGTTCCCAAGGCAGGCCTGGGCCTACCTCGCCTCTGCCCTGTGTTGATGCCTCTACCACCGCCCTCCTCCTCGGAGATCAAATCCTCCTCACCAGCCCGATCTTCCTCCCAGGTCCTCCTGTCTAACACACAGTCATCATCAGACTCCCCACCACTTTTGTCTGACTGTAATATCGACTGTTCCCCACCAACCTCCGCTTCCAGGCAGTCCAAACACTGACTACTCTCTAAAAAATCATCAGGGAGGCTTTCCTCAATATCTGCCGGATTGTGCGCTGGGGTTCGGTGGCCTTTTATTTGATAAAATGCAGAAGGCACACCACTAGGAGGGGGCACTGAAGGCATAGAGGAGGCAGAGAATGACGGGCTTTGCTGGAGCTGAATGGTGGAGCAGGAGGAACGCTCTGAGACTGACCCCTGGCTACATGATACAGTATCAGCAGAAGAAAGCACGTCATCCGGCTGTGATTGAGATGGGTGAGCCATCCACTCCACTACCTCTTCCACTTTCTCCTCTACAACAATTTTTCACCTTGGTGGGTTAGCCTGTTGGAACATTGGCCAACTACTACAAATTCTACAGGTAGAAGCTGCAGCTACATCTCCTTTGCCACTGCTGGCCTGTGCCACCTTCTCCTTCTTATTTTTGGAGCTCGAGGTCTGGCTGGAAGTGGAACCCTTTTGCTTTTTCATGCCAGACATTTTCACTTGACTGTGGCCCTGCAGGTCTTTGTCTCTCTCTCTGTCTCTCTCTCTGCTTAAATAATATTACTAGCCCTGCACTGGCCCGGCACTTGCCTTGCACTGGACCTGCACTAGCCCTGATATGTGTATTATGGATGCCCAGAACAACACCACCACTTTACAGAAAACAGTTCTCTGTCTTTCACAACCTCACAAGCTTCTGCTTGTCTCAGCAGTCTCAGCACAACTGATATCACTGGCTTACCGAGCCTATGGGCCAATCCGAGCAAGCCCTTCCCACTATGTCAGGTGACCGGCTTCTTCCCAGGCTTTTTGCCGGTCTCACCGCGAACATTTCCGCACAAATAACGAACATACTGTAAAAGTTCGCTAATTAACTGAATTTGTGCGCATCAGCGTATAAATTAACTGATACATAGCATTAGCATGCAATTCATCAGACAGGTACATAGCGTTTGCGTACAAAGGTTTAAGAACATTTAAGATTCGAACGGAGCAAATCTGAAAAGATCCGGATTCGCTTCGGAGTAGAAAATTGCGAAGATTAGTATTAAATCTACGAAGCGGCGAATAGATTCGCTCATCTCTAATACAATCATAAAACAGACAAGACAGGCACACATTTTTCACATACAAACAAATATGCAATGGAGCATATATTTATATATATTTACATCATCATCATAATTTTCCCCTGAAAACATTCTCTAAATTTAATGGAAAAGAATCTAAATTGTATAATATCTTTTGTGCAGATCTCCCACAAGGTCAAGGCCTCATTTTTTATTCCCAAAAAACAGATTAGTCACAATCCCCACCAAGTTAAACATTTTGAAAAAAAAAAGTAAATTAACAAGAACATCCAGGCTTTCTTAACCACTTCAAGTCTGCCCATTGACTATAAACATCCTTCAGCTTTGCCCCCTGTGTGCAGCACCTGTACATAGAAGCTCCATGACTCAGCAGCCTCCTGACAGCCAAGAACATGGAGCTTTAACCTGAGACCTTTTTTCCTGGTATCCAGGCTTTTGATCACTCTGACAAGCTGTCAAAGCGATCACAAATGCTTGTACTATCTCACTCTCATTACTGCCGGTCACAGAGCAGTTTACAACCACATATGGGGTGTTTTTGCAAACTTCAGAATCAGGAAAATAAATATTCAGGTTTGATTTGCTGTTTACCCTTGCTATCTTATGGGAAAAATGAATTAAAAATTGAAAATCTGCGAAAAAATATATATATTTTAAATTTCACCTTCCTTCTGTTTTAATTCTTGTGGGAAATCTAAAGGGTTAACAAACTTTGTAAAATCAGTTTTGATTACATTGGGGGCTGTAGTTTCTAAAATATGTTCATTTATGGGAGGTTTCTATTATTTAAGCCCCTCAAAGTCACTTTAGAACTGCAAAGGTCCTTTAAAATTAACTATTTGAAATTTTCATGAAAATCTTAAAAATTACATCTAAAATTTGAAGCCTTCTAACGTCCTAAAAAAATAAAATTGCATTTCCAACATAAAGTGGACATATGGTGAATGTTCATTTATAACAATTTTATTAGATATCCCTGTGCAACTTAAAAGCAGAGAAATTCATATTTAAAAAATTGTGATTTTTTTTCAAAATTTTCAGTAAATTTTGATTTTTTTATAAATAAAGGTAAAACATATTGACTCAAATTTACCATTAACATGAAGTACAATGTGTCATGAGAAAACAATCTCTGAATGGCTTGGATAAGTAAAAGTGTTCCAAAGTTATTACCACATGAAGTGACACATGTCAGATTTGCAAAATTAGGCCTGGTCTTGAAGTGGTTAATTAAGTAGAGCTGTAACAATGAGCTAATCTTTTACAATGTGGATTTTCTTTAACCCAGTTCTAAAGGATATCATTATCAACATATTGCATGCATTAGAAACCTTTAACTTTAAGTACTTAAATTTTCCTTTACAAAGAAAACACAGCACATATTCCATACATTCCTCATTTTCAATACACATCTATAACCTCAGAGCTCCTGGGACAGAAAACAAACATGATAATTAATATAATCAAAAGTCTATAAACTTCATTTTATCACTGTCTATAACTAAAGATTTTTCTGTAAAAAACAATCACTAGAGGCACTAATAATTCATCAAATGGCAGCAGTATACACTGGGCATTTTTACAAGGACTATAGATACTGAGGTAGATGTCAGACAGGGTTCTATCTAAATACTGCATTGCAGCCTGCAATAGCTGCAGTATGTTCTTGGAGGGCAGCACTGAAGACCTAGTGATCACAGGGCAAGCTGCCATTTCACTTTAACATCAGGGACAACTCAACCAAAACAATCTGCCAAAGCAACATCTGGGACAGGGACTACTGGACCTCTGCAATAGATCAAATTGCTTTATAATTGTCAAATAATATGCAGATCCTTGCCTTCTGTAGTCTGATTGGATAGGGACCAAGTTCTAGATAATCTCAATTGGGAAAACTTCCCTCCTGGCCCTACACTTTCTTGGACTACAACTGGGAATATTCCTTGCAGCTCTTCTCCAGGGAACCCATAAAAAGTGGTTCACTCAGTGTCTATTTGGGCTTCCTTGGCAAGCTGATGAAAAACCTTTAATAGCCTCAAGGGCTAGTTGCATAATGCACTTAACACATTGTGAGGTATTTATTAATGTTGCTCATACGCACACACACACACATACATTTTTGACAAGTACGTTGCAGTGTCATGGGTCTCTCTAGAGGAGTTTGAGGATTTCTTTGCACTGGAGCCTTGGGTGCTAGGGGTGTACCTACATATGGAGGAGGATTAGGTAATCCACTAAGTGATATTGAAACATTATCTTTTGTTACATCTATGACTTGAGACACTTGAGACACGTGGGACACTGGGGATTCAGATGAATTACAAGTTGGAAATGCTGCTGGCTCTTGTATTTTTGTACTGTGTGTCATAAGAACTGTGGGTGCAGTTGGCATCAGTCTCATTACGGCTGCTCTAGCAGCAGCCTGTTCTTCCTCTTCTTTGAGCTCATAAAAATATAAACTTTCACTGTCTTTTTCTATTTTCCTCTCCTCGTAACCTCTAGTACAACTGTGAGTACAACTTGTGTTCAATTCCGACCAATTTCTTTCACACAGGGTTAATGCAGGACATTTTTTTGGATGCAGTCTCAGACACCTACAGAGAAATCTGAACTGTTGTTTGTCCCTAGAAATCTTAGGTTAGCTGTGTAAGACCTTGTCTCGAATTACAATACTTTGTAGCCATCCATGAGGAAAGAAGTAGAGAAGTTTATTGGAGAATTGGATATCTGTGCCCACAATAAGACACCTAAGGACTTTCTCTTTGGTCAGTTAAGATATTTACTCACTCCAAAGAGGCCAGCAACACACATATCCATGGTTGTATAAATCAGGGGTGGTATACCATGTGGGCAGTTATGAACAGGTGCAGCAAAATGAAACATTCCATACATATGTCTGGTTTTGCCTCTGCTGATAAATTGGCTAAACTTGTTATCCCACAAGTGGTGAGACTTCATGCTATAACAAGAAAACACTGAGGCTAATTTACTGAAATACTATTATCTGAGACATCGCCCTACTCACGCCAGGTCTAAAATTTTTGACGTGGCTTTGGGTACGAGCCGACAGGTGCCTGTTTAGGTGTAGAAAATGGTCTAAATGTTTTACATTTAGAATTGGAGCTGGATGTGACGAACTTATGGAGAGGCCTGCACAGGGCCTTTATTAAGACTGGAATCTAAAACGCTGGTCTTGTGCCCTATGGTGTCTGACACGGATTCACATCTTGGTGCCGGATACAGTTTTTCATTACAAAAAAAAGGATCCAGCACCCATTGACTTACAATGATTTTCATACCGGTTTGTTGCTTTTTTATTTAATGCAACCAGATCCGGATAAAACAGAGCCATCTGGATGTATTAAAAGCAACGGATCAGTTTAATTTAGGTTTTTAGATCCTCTGCCAGATTTCAAAACCTGAATTTAAAACACAGATGTAAAAGTAGTCAACAATATGGCAATTTTAGGTTTATTGGTCCTTTATTGGTCATAAAAATACTAAGATAAATCAATCCAGTGTCCTCTATGTTGGATTTGCCTCGAAGTATGAGAATACCCAAAACCTTTCATTCTTCGCTAAGATCCTTGACGCTAAGTGACATGGTAAACAGTTCCATTATCATGTTAAATGGTTGGGTTATGCCCTAGAGCAGTGATGGCTAACCTCGGCACTCCAGCTGTGGTGAAACTACGACTCCCAGCATGCTCCATTTATTTCTGTTGAGTTCTGAGAGCAGTCAAGCAAGGGGGGCATCTTGGGAGTTGTAGTTTTACCACAGCTGGAGTGCCAAGGTTAGCCATCACTGCCCTAGAGCAAAGGCTCTGAGAACTGTCTGGGAATGTCTGAGCTAGCAGATTGATAAGAGCTTTTCATGAGGCCAATCCACGTATACCCAGGATAAGGTATTTTAATCCTTCTCCAAAATTAAGGGGTATTATTATGGTCAACAGGAAATTCCTATCTGCCTCTTCCTCACATGTTTACTAACATTGTTTGAGGTAGTTGCTTTGCATCTGCCTTACACCTGAATCTAGTTTATTTGCTTAACTTGATTAATTTATGGTGAAGTGCATTATTAACATTTCTATAAATCTTTAGAGTTTGTGTGCTTATTTGCTGGGTATAGCAAAAACTCTGTGCATGTATTTTGTGATTCTGGTATCACAGTATAGTTTCTTGGTATTAAAACTGGAAGCACAGGATCTAGCACTCCCAGAGATTGATAAAAAGTATTCACCACCATCTATTTGTATTGTTTTAGCATTTCAGGGACCTGAGGCTCTACTGTCTTTTACTATTGCAAACTTAGTAATTATGTTTGTTGTGGATTCAGTTTTCTTTTTTAGTTTTGATTTGTCTTTACTGTTTTGCTCGTTTATATTGCAGAGTAGGGTCAGTTCAGCTGTGTCAGAATAAGCTATTGACCACAAATATGAGATTTATTTTTATATGATGTCATTGACTTTTTATGGCACATATTTGACCATACATATTTATGAACATACTCAGATGCAATGTATTAGTGTCTTTATGATTAAGCCCAAATATGTTTTATGGTGCTTTTAAGTATACTTTATCATCATTTATTGCTTTACTCCATTGATTCCAATTTTATTTATTATAATACAAATATTAGGTTAATGTACATGCTGCACTTGATTAATTGGTGAAATATTTTCAATAAATTAGTATAAATAAGAGGTGATTTATTTTACACAACAAATTGAAGTTAGTATTCATTATCTTAATAATGTATGGCATGTAACTTCATATTCTAGATTTATAATAAATATCCTCATTTAAATCAAATGGAACATTTTACTTTACATTTTATATCATTACGATGATCTAATATTATAAAGTAGAAAAAGTTTTAAAAGAAAAACAAGATAATAAATCATTGAAAATCTTTTAACCTTTGTATAACACTAAAATATTTTAAGAATTTCTTTACAAATGCAATGAAATTCGAGCATTTTCAACATCTTATATAAAATTTCTCTCAGTTCTCTATCAGTAGTTTTAGCAGTAGTTTCTGCCACTACTGACAGTACATATAGTAATTTAATATCATTCTTGTCAACAGAAACCTCAAAAGAAACCCCAGTGGACCCATTGTAATTTCATGTGGTCCTTCAGGCACTGTTTGAATCTATTACAGAAGCCAACGTTTGTGCACAAATCTAAACAGTGAATGATAGAAATCCCTGATTACAGATGAGCGAATTTCTTGAAATTGACTTTAGGTCTGATTCTAATGAATCAAAAAATGTTATTTCTATACAAATTGATTCTACCTAAATCAAAACTAACCCACTGGACAAAAACTGGTGTATGACTTGTGTTTCTCTCTTTTTTTTTTCTCTTTATCTTTTTTCTTTCAAGCTCTTTAATACAGTGCCTTGCGAAAGTATTTGGCCCCCTGGAACTTTTCAACCTTTTGCCACATTTCAGGCTTCAAACAAAAAGATATAACATTTTAAATTTTTGGTGAAGAATCAACAAGTGGGTCACAATTGTGAAGTGGAACAAAATTTATTGGATCATTTAAACTTTTTTGTAATAATAAAACTGAAAAGTGGGGCATGCAAAATTATTCGGCCCCCTTGCATTAATACTTTGTTGCGCCACCTTTTGCTGCAATTACAGCTGCAAGTCGCTTGTCGTATGTCTCTATCAGTTTTGCACATCTAGAGACTGAAATTCTTGCCCATTCTTCTTTGCAAAACAGCTCGAGCTCTTTGAGGTTGGATGGAGAGCATTTGTGGACAGCAGTTTTCAGCTCTTTCCACATATTCTCAATTGGATTCAGGTCTGGACTTTGACTTGGCCATTCTAAGACCTGTATACGTTTATTTTTGAACCATTCCATTGTAGATTTTGCTTTATGTTTGGGATCATTGTCTTGTTGGAAGATAAATCTCCGTCCTAGCCTCAGGTCTTTTGCAGACTCCAACAGGTTTCCATCCAGAATGGTCCTGTATTTGGCTCCATCCATCTTCCCATCAATTTTAACCATCTTCCCTGTCCCTGCTGATAAAAAGCAGGCCGAAACCATGATGCTGCCACCACCATGTTTGACAGCGGGGATGGTGTGTTCAGGGTGATGAGCTGTGTTGCTTTTATGCCATATTGTTTTGCATTGTTTCCAAAAAGTTCGATTTTGGTTTAATCTGACCAGAGCACCTTCTTCCACATGTTTGGTGTGTCTCCTAGGTGGCTTGTGGCAAACTGTGAACAAAACTTTTTATGGATATCTTTGAGAAATGGCTTTCTTCTTGCCACTCTTCCATAAAGGCCAGGTTTGTGAAGTGTTGGACTGATTGTTGTCCTATGGACAGACTCTCCCACCTCAGCTGTAGATCTCTGCAGTTCATCCAGAGTGATCATGGGCCTCTTGGCTGCATCCCTGATCACGCTTTTCCTTGTTTGAGATGAAAGTTTAGAGGAACGGCCGAGTCTTGGTAGATTTGCAGTGGTCTGATACTCCTTCCATTTCAATATGATCGCTTGCACAGTGCTCCTTGGGATGTTTAAAGCTTGGGAAATCTTTTGGTATCCAAATCTGGCTTTAAACTTCTCCACAACAGTATCACAGACCTGCCTGGTGTGTTCCTTGGTCTTCATGATGCTCTCTGTGCTTTAAACAAAACCCTGAGACTATCACAGAGTAGGAGCATTTATACAGAGACTTGATTACACACAGGTGGATTCTATTTATCTTCATCAGTCATTTAGGACAACATTGGATCATTCAGAGATCCTCAATGAACTTCTGGAGTGAGTTTTCTGAACTGAAAGTAAATGGGCCGAATAATTTTGCACGCCCAACTTTTCAGTTTTATTATTACAAAAAAAGTTTAAATGATCCAATAAATTTCGTTCCACTTCACAATTGTGACCCACTTGTTGTTGATTCTTCACCAAAAATTTAAAATGTTATATCTTTTTGTTTGAAGCCTGAAATGTGGCAAAAGGTTGAAAAGTTCCAGGGGGGCCGAATACTTTCGCAAGGCACTGTACCTTAATGACCACTGATACATGTTTTTATGATGGCTTTATTTTAGGCAACTGCCTTTTTATAGTGACTTAGAATAAGCGCGGGGGCTCACTACACAGTTATTGCATAATTTATCTACCATGTGAACGCTGCAAAAAAAAATAAAAATCTAAATTGCAGTTTTTTGATTACCCCCTTATAAAAAGTGATTCAAGTGTAGTGTGCCCCAAAACCATACAAATATAAACTGTAAGTCATTCCACATAAATCAAGCTCTCAAAAAGTTGGGAGTAGGAATGAGCGAATTTTTCAAAAATTCGATTCGGCTGGTTCGCCGAATTTTCCGAAAAGATTTGCTTCGATCTGAATAAATTTGTGGCAAATCGCGTTAAAAAAAACGGCTACTTCCGGGCTGCAGAGAGCTTGGATAGTGGGGTAGAACACTGTGCCTTGCAGTAAAACGCATAGGGAGTCTACTGTGGTATTAAAAGAATACTGTGAGCCAGTGTGACACACACATAACAGGCGTCGCTCTTAGAATCGCTGCACACTTTTATGTATTTGGGCAGTTAAGGGGCCAAAACTCACCAAATAACTCAAGTCTGAACTCAGCCTTACAGGTCAATGTTAGCGCCAGCTATAAAGAATCCTGGACAGGTCCAAGATCCTACTAGAGCGCCAAAAGCACACGCCTTTTACACCAATTCACTAATTCCACATACATTTCTTACAGAACCTGTTCTATTACACGCTTAAACTAGCAGAGCCCCCCCAGTCAGTGTGAAGATGGTAGTGACTTCATCATCAGGAGACCACAGAATGGTACGACGATAGTGTAGAGGAGGCATTGACAGCAGCTGTAGCATCAGGAGACCACAGAGTGGCACAACCACAGAGTAGGTTGACAAGATTGAAAATGTCAATCAGTAGAATTTCGCAGTCACAGACAGGCCCAATGAGAAGACGGCAAATGACCGTGGTGAAGAACTATGAGGTTGCACAGTGGCACAATGAAAGAGTTAAAGGAGAATACATAAAATACAACCGCACACTGCTGCCAGATGAAGCACAAAATGCCATAATGATATAGAGTATTCCAAAGCTCATGCTATGCTTGTTTGATAAATAGAGACTCTTGGCAAATATATTTTGTACAAAATTATCTGAGCCCATTCACCGGATCGTCAAGGTGGTCTCTGCAGAATGGGAACCTAACACTATGTCCTACCTGTTATGTGCCAGACTTGGTTCCATATAATCAGGGGGGGTTTTGTTCCACATGCACGTAATGTCCACTTGCCTTTTGCCATTTCTGGTGCTTCAAAGGCCTCCCCTAGTTCAGGAGTGCAGACACTAACATGCATGCCGAATCACTCGGCTTTATAGTTGCACTGATTAAAAACAACCTGTGGG
>ONZH01016840.1:0-11260 GCA_900303285.1 Rhinella marina | reverse complement strand
CTATCATGTGTGATACTGTTTGCAGAGCTGTGTATCTAATCCTATATTGTGTGATACTGTCTGCTAAACGGCGTATCTAATCCTGTCATGTGTGATACTGTTTGCAGAGTTGTGTATCTAATCCTATCATGTGTGATACTGTCTGCATATATGTGTATCTAATCCTATCATGTGTGATACTGTTTGCTGAACTCTGTATCTAGTCCTATTCTGGGTGACAGCATCTGCTAAATTGTGTATCTAATCCGATCATGTGTGATACTGTTTGCTGAACTCTGTATCTAATCCTATTCTGGGTGACAGCGTCTGCTAAGCTGCGTATCGAATCCTATCATGTGTGATACTGTTTGCAGAGTTGTGTATCTAATCCTATCATGTGTGATACTGTTTGCAGAGTTGTGTATCTAATCCTATCATGTGTGATACTGTCTGCTAAGATGGGTATCTAATCCTATCATGTGTGATACTGTCTGCTGAACTGTGTATCTAATCCTATCATGTGTTATTCTGTCTGCTGAACTGTTTATCTAATCCTAATCTGGGCGACAGCGTCTGCTAAGCTGCGTATCTAATCCTATCATGTGTAATACTGTTTGCAGAGTTGTGTATCTAATCCTATCATGTGTGATACTATCTGCAGAGTTGCATACCTAAGCCTATTGTTTATGTGACACTGTCTGCTGAACTGCGTATCTAATCCCATTATGTGTGATACTGTCTGCTGAGCTGCGTATCTAATCCTATCATGTCTGATACAGTTTGCAGAGTTGTGTATCTAAGCCTATTGTGCATGATACTGCCTGCTAAGTTGTGTATCTAATCCTATCATGTGTGATGCTGTCTGCTAAGATAGGTATCTAATCCTATCATGAGTGATACTGTGTGCAGAGTTGTGTATCCAATCCTATCACGTGTGATACTATCTGTAGAGTTGCGTATCTAAGCCTATTGTGTATGATACTGCCTGCTAAATTGTGTATTTAATCCTAACATGTGTGATACTGTCTGCTATGATGGGTATCTAATCCTATCATGTGTGATACTGTCTGCTGAGCTGCATATCTAATCCTGTTATGTGTGATACTGTTTGCAGAGTTGCGTATCTAAGCCTATTGTGTATGATACTGCCTGCTAAATTGTGTATCTAATCCTATCATTTGTGATACTGTCTGCTAAACTGCGTATCTAATCCTATCATGTGTGATACTGTTTGCAGAGTTGTGTATCCAATCCTATCATGTGTGATACTGTCTGTGTATCCGTGTATCTAATCCTATCATGTGTGATACTGTTTGCTGAACTCTATATCTAGTCCTATTCTGGGTGACAGCGTCTGCTAAGCTGCGTATCTAATCCTATCATGTGTGATACTGTTTGCAGACTTGTGTATCTAATCCTATCATGTGTGATACTGTCTGCTAAACTGCGTATCTAATCATATCATGTGTGATACTGTTTGCAGAGTTGTAAATCTAATCCTATCATGTGTGATACTGTCTGCGTATCCGTGTATCTAATCCTATCATGTGTGATACTGTTTGCTGAACTCTGTATCTAGTCCTATTCTGGGTGACAGCGTCTGCTAAACTACGTGTGATACTGTCTGCTAAGATGGATGGATATCAATGTTTGTGATATTAGCAATATCATGGATTGGCAGGTTCAGGAGTTAACACCTTCCTCAGTGATATTAGAAGATGACCACTTCCCTCCATCTTCAGACTGACATTTTCCCCAAAGTATATGGAGTAGACTACAGAGGACTGAGGTACCTTGTCCTAAGAGAAGTAGCGGAGAAGAAGGTTGTAAATGACTTGCCCGGACCATGGTCGCCCTCTCATCTGTGCCACCTCCTACAAAATCCGGGTTTAAACTAGATGACTCAAGGACATCATCTGCTTGACGATGTAAGTTCTCCTGTAGGTTTCCTTCCATGTTACACACACTAATGGGATAATTAGCTTTCTAGGAATTTGTCCCCAATGTGCATGTCTCTTAGACCTCATTCAGACATCCGTGGAGCACGGTCCGTGAAAACCCGGACTGTGCTTCTTCTGAGGCCAGGAGTTCACCGTGTCATTGGTTGCTATGACGCTGTGTGCTTCGTGCGGCCTCCGCTGTACAGTAATACACTCAATACAAGTGGCTGTCATTGGAATCTGTGTCATTTATACTCATCTTTTTTGCATACACAAAATTTTAGGTCATCCAGTTGAAGCACTTATTATATTTAGTGTTGAAGGAATCAAAGTGGACTTCGATATGAATTTCAGGGAAAATTTCCCATGAAGCTTAATTTCCTCATGCTGCATGGTAATGAATCGATTTTCCCCGCAGTAAAAAAACCCAAAACAATCATACTTACCTCATCCATTTAATCATAACGAGCCGTTCATAGCCATCTCGATTGAAGATCTCAGAGAAAATCCCCTGTGTAGTGACATATGATTTCACCAGTCTGGCAATGTGATGGCGTCATCACCGGCAGCGCAGGATTTCAGGCTAGATCTTCAATCAAGATGGCTGTGGCCGGCTCGTCACGATCAAATGGATGAGGTAAGCATGATTACATTTTTAAAGGAAAATACATAAATTGCAGCCGCACACCGCTACCAGATAAAGCACAAAATGCCATAGTGATATAGTATTCCAAAGCTCATGCTATGCTTGTATAATAAATTAGAGACTCTTGGCAAATACATTTTGTACAAAATTATCTGAGCCCATTCACCACAGTCAAGGTGGTCTCTGCAGAATGGGAACCTAACATTTTGTCCTACCTGTTACGTGCCAGTCTTGGCTTCCATATAATCAAGGGATGTTTTGTTCCACATGCATGTAATGTCCACTTGCCTTCCGCCATTTCTGGTACTACAAAGGCCTCCCCTAGTTCAGGAGTGCAGACACTAACATGCATGCCGATACATTTTACACTGTGTTATTACTGTCAGATGCCACAATCAGCTATGAGCGCGGCATCTGCCATCATTGCACCCACTGCTTAAAAAGAAATGCGCTTCGTTACGAAGTAATTTATCACGAAACACATCTTTTTGTAAAATTCGACAAAGCAGCCGTATCGAATTTTACAATACTAATAGTATTGTACTATTATACTATTGTACTATTGTATACTAATAGTAATATCTCCAAATATGAAGTAAACTGGTATCAGATAAAAGAGGAAAAACCAAAATTTCTCCCCTATTATGTCATCACTCGCCTGTCGGGGTTCAGCGGCGCAACTTCAGGCAATGATTTCTGTCTTAGGCTACTTTCACATCTTCGCTTTGGTTTCCGGTTTTATACTTAAATTTAGTGGAATTAGTCATCTTAAATTGAAATATGGAATTGACTGGAAAAGGTTATCTAGAGCGAAAAATCTTGCTAGACTTCCATATATAACTGTTCATCTTATGTCTCAATGGTGCCCATAATGGACCAGGGAGCACATTATGGCTTCTCTGACCTAACTGATCCGTGATGTTTTTATCTTTACTATATCTTTACTCTACATATTTTACTTCATTCCCCCTTGTGATGACTGGAGGCATCTGTCATACATTCTGTTATCTTACCCGAAACATCTCAGGATATGACAAGTTATGTAAAACGTTAAGAAGGACACATCTGTAGAAGATAATTTCCATATATTTGTATATTTCCTCTGGGGGGACGTTCATTGTGATTCCAGCTGTTATATAGGACACATTGTACAGGTGACATCTCTATAGTCTGTGCCTGTCACTCCAGAGACATAAAGATGTCTTCTCAGGGGCTTCTGCTGTGTGTCTTACTGATCTCTATTCATGGTGAGAGTCACTGACACAGTGTAACGTCCAGCAGCACAGAGGACATATTACAGCTAGGATAGAAATCCATTCATGTCTCCTCTTCTTTATCCTCAGGATCTGTGGAGAGATTGTACTGACCCAATCTCCAGAATATACCTCTGTGTCCCCAGGAGATACACTAGACATCTCATGTAAAGCCAGTGAACGTGTAGGCAACAGAAATCAGGAGAACGGCCAAAGCTTCTTATCTATGCTGCAACCAACTGACATACAGGAGTCCCAGACCGGTTCACTGGATCTGGATCTAATTACAAATTAACAATCAGAGCAGTGACAGAAGATGATGCAGGAGATAATTACTGTTAAAAGAGTTAAATTCCTCTTACACAGTGATACAGAGCCGTACACAAACCTCCTTTACCTTAAAATAGACTTAAGTGAAAATAAAACTACGGATGTTTAGTGGTTTGTTGCAGACTTGGTTCTGCTTGATCTCCAATGTATATAGTTATATACTGTACTTAATACGTTTGAAAAAGGTGATGTTCAACCATGGGATAGATAGGAATGTGAATCCCAGAAGGGAATGAGACTCAGATTTCTACACATTTTCACAAGCATTAATGTAATTTACTTTTAAGAATTCATCCAAACCCTTATTTCAACTGACTACTGTTCCTGCTGTGACCATGTCCGGAGGTGTCTATTCCACCGAATCACAGTTCTTACAGTAAAGAAGCTTTGACACTTCTGGACCCTGAACTTTTTCTTCTCCAGTCGGAGGCAATGCCCATGTCTTATGAGGGAATTTTACATGGAACATCTTTTTACCATATTTTTTTGTATGGCCCATTTATATATTTGTATAGGTTAATCCCCCTTAGAAACCCCCTTAGATGTCTCTTGTCAAGACTAAATAGTTGTAATTCTTTTAATATTTCTTCATAACTAAGACCCTCCAGGCCCCTTATCAGTTTAGTCGCTCTCATCTGTACTTTTTCCAGCTCCAGGGCATACTTTCTATGGACTGGTGTCCAGAACTGAACTGCATATTCCAGATGAGGCCGCACCAACGCTTTGTAAAGTGGTAATATTACATCCCTGCCCCGCGAGTCCATGCCTCGTTTAATGCATGACAATATCCTGGTAGCCTTAGAAGCAGCTGATTGACATTGTATGATGTTTCATCTACAATTTTCAAGTACTTTCACAGTTCTTGAGTGTTACCACTGCTATCTTTCCACTCCGGCCAGGGGGTGGATAATAATAATGGAGGAAGAAGAAGAAGAACTGGAGAAGTCTTCTTCCGTGACTTGGTCAAATGTGGACAGTGAGCTGGAGGAAATGCGGGTCGGGGGGAGGGAATGGGGGTAAGGGGATTAATAACACTTAGGGGCTGGGAGCTGATTTCATGCTGGATGTTTTCTATTTTCACAGTGAAGTGGGCAGCAAGGTCTTCAGCAGAGACGTCTGTGATGGGTGTCTAAACTTTAGGACTGAGGAGGGAGAGGAAAGTGTCAGAGTTTTTTAGGATTGTTGGACAGTGAGGAGATTAGGGTGATGAAGTATGTCTGTTTGGTGAGTTATAGGACTCTATGCAGCAGAAGAGCAATTCTCATCAGAAGGGCAATAAGTAGGAACACAACATCTGAAGATATTCCCTGCATCCACTGCATTCAGACTCATTGTACTCAATGTAATTATTTTAGGTCAATTGAAATTTGAATCTGTGATTTTTTTTTTCCATTTTACTTTGACATTTTGTAATTAGTAAATGATTTTGTAACAGGATAGGGAAGAATTTCAGTACGACCACTAGATGTCAGACCTCTTCCACTAATGATAAGTTTTCTCTGTAGGACAGGATTGGTTAATTGTTGATAAAGTTTTAGTGATGTGATAGTAATAAGAATTTCTCACATAGCTTTTTATTTTAAGATGTAGCAGTTTTAAGCTTTCACAGTCATGGCAAAACAGTTTGAGAGTTATTTACAGAGATTGCTGCTTCGGTTTTTATGTTGCCAATTTACATTTAACTCTAGATTGTTAGGAAGAGCGATCAGATGAATTGCAATTAATTGCAATTAATGCAATTTAAGTCATTCATGAAAATTACCTTAATCACAAAAAAAAAATCTCGTAGTTAGCTCAGGAGAGAAAATGCAGCTGATATCACTGTGTCATGCTGATTGAAATAGAAGACCAGATAGGTTGCTTTAAAAGATGGGGTAGTGATTGTACAATCATTATCTTCTTCTGTTAACCATGGTTAACTCCAAGTAAACACATGCAGTCTTCATTCCTTTGTCTCAAGGCAAGGACATTGCTGCTTGTATGATTGTACCTAAATCAACCATTTATTGGATCATCAAGAATGTCAAGAAGAAAGGTTCAATTGCTGTGAAGGTGGCTTCAGGGCACCCCAAAAAACTCCAGAATGTACCAGGGCCATCTTCTAAAGACTATGTGCATCCAAGATAATAAATGTTCTGTAATGACTCATACACACAACCATATGTATTTTGCGGTCCGCAAAATACAGATCCACAAAAAATATGAATAATGTCTATGTGCATTCCGTATTTTGTGGAACGGAACAGCTGGCCCCTAATAGAACGGTCCTATAATGCGGACAATAATAGATCATGTTCTATTTTTTTGCAGAACGGACATATGGACATACGGAAACGAATGCACATGGAGTAACTTCCGTTTTTTTCCCGGACCCATTGAAATTAATGGTTCTGCATAGTGTCAGAAAATACGTTTGTGTGCATGAGCCCTAAGGCGAATTAATAATACTGCAGTATAGTTGTATGTTGGGATGAGCAAACTTGTGTTTCAAGTTCAGTGTACAAGGTTCGGGTTATCTAAGAATTCCGTTATGGATTCCACTACCATGGATATGGTCTGTGATAGCGGAATCCATAACGGAATTCATAGATAACCGGAACCCAAACCTTGTACACTGAACTTGAAACACAAGTTCGATCACCCCTAGTTATATGTAATTAGAGATGAGCAAAGTTTTGAAAAATTCGATTTGGCAACTTCGCCGAACTTCGTGAAGAAATGCGTTTCTTTACTTTGTCACAAATAGCTTCCTACTGTATGGAGTGGGCGCAATGATGAGGAATGGTGATTGTGCCGCACCCTGTCATTTAACCCCTCAGATGCACCGTTCATCGCAGATCACTGCATCTTAGACTCACATTCAGGTGCTCAGGGGTTAATCGGGCGGGGGGAGGGGAATTATACTCACTTCATCCACTTGATTGCTGAGAGGCCGTCCGCTCCAGTCTTGATTAAAGAAAACCTGCCAAAGTACCTAGGGCGGAAGTGATAACATCACCACATGATCATGCTAGTTGTATGTGTGATGTCACCGCATCATTTGGCAGACTTTCTTCAATCCAGATGGAGCGGATGGCCTCTCAGTAATCAAGAGGATGAGGTGAGTATAATTTTTTTTTCTACTTTCAGCCATCATTTTAGGAAAAATTGATTTTTTCCTACGAAGTGCGAGGAGATTTGGCTTTATGGTAAATCAAATTTTTCCTAAAATTTAGGCTGAAGTTCATTTCAGATACTTCTCTCAACACTAAATATCATGTATGGTGGAAGTGATTAGTAGAGGTCCTCCTGGTATACTTATAAAGATATTTCTCTTACACACTCTCATGAGACAGTAGATAATGGAAAGTTTTCAATAAACAGTACGCTGCTGCTCTTACCTCTTGCTGTATGCTGTGTGACCGGTAATACACATGCTCTTGATTTTCTAATGTTCCATATGAGGTTATATTTCTGCAGACTCCAAACAGTGGTGGACTGGGAGCTTAAAGTAGCCCTGGAAAATAAAAATGTGGCCCCCATGTTGTAGTTGGGTGTAAATTGACATGGTCTAAGAAATGGAGAAGGAGGCTGAGATGGAGGTGAGATGCGGGCCACAGCAGTTAAATTCAGGAGGGCATATGTGTTCGTTGGCGGCCTACAGGAGTACCTAAATCCCATAGTATTAATTACCACTGAGAGCTCATTATGTATCTACCCAGCGCTAGAGAGAAAGGCTGGGGCAGCCCCCAGGGCAACAGCCTCCGGAGAATTTCCTGGTGGGATCTATGGCCAGTCCGACCTGACTCCAACGATCTGTATTGTATAGGCTAAGTTGACATCTGGAAGCACCTTGCTTTTCAAGCCTCCAGGTCTCATGTACGGCCACACCGGTATTGCGGCACACGTATGCAGCGTCTTGAACTGGAAGTGTCTCATTCTTGTGCGTGAACGCTCCAGTGTCCTGACACATGATGCATTCCAGTGTCCTTCTGTTAATGACATTTTTTAAAAAAAAAAATCTTGCCACAATGTTTGTGATATTAGCAATATCGTGGATTGGCAGGTGCAGGAGTTAACACCTTCCTCAGTGATATTAGAAGATGACCACTTCCCTCCATCTTCAGACTGACATTTTCCCCAAAGTATATGGATTAGACTACAGAGGACTGAGGTACCTTGTCCTAAGAGAAGTAGCGGAGAAGAGGAGGGAAATTTTAGACTTATTATTAAGAGCATCGGTTGTAAATTACTTGCCCAGACCATGGTCGCCCTCTCATCTGTGCCACCTCCTACAAAATCTGGGTTTAAACTAGATGATTCAAGGACATCATCTGCTTGACGATGTAAGTTCTCCTGTAGGTATCCTTCCATGTTACACACACTAATGGGATAATTAGCTTTCTAGGAATTTGTTCCCAATGTGCATGTCTCTTAGACCTCATTCAGACATCCGTGGAGCACGGTCCTGTGAAAACCCGGACTGTGCTTCTTCTGAGTCCAGGAGTTCACCGCGTCATTGGTTGCTATGACGCCGTGCGCTTCGTGCGGCCGTCGCTGTACAGTAATACACTAAATACGAGTGGCTGTCATTGGAATCTGTGTCATTTATACCCATCTTTTTTGCATACACAAAATTGTAGGTTATTCCCTCTTGATGTCTGGATATATCAGCAGTTTACATCCGCCCTGGTGATACCCTTGGTTTTATCAGCAGTTTACCTCCGGCCCAGTGATCTGTGCCTGTGACAGATCAGTATCACAGCGATGCTGGCCCTGGTATACGCACTGTGCTTCTTCTACCTCTATACTCCAGGTAATATGATATTCTAGGCTGCTCTGAGCTGTAGGGTTATGATTACATGGCTTAGTCCTCAGGACTGTATGGTCTGTATAATAATCTGCTCTTTTTGTATTGAAAGCTACAAGTGGAGAGATTGTATGACTCAGACTCCAGATTCCATCTCAGCATTTCCAGGAGATACAGTCACTATCACATGTACATCCAGTTGCAGCACTTATTATATTTAGTGTTGAAGGAATCAAAGTGGATTTTGATACGAATTTCAGGGAAAATTTGATTTGCCATGAAGCTGAATTTCCTCATGCTGCATGGTAATGAATCGATTTTCCCCGAATGGCAGTAAAAAAAAAAAAAACAATCATACTTACCTCATCCATTTGATCATGACGAGACGTTCATAGCCATCTTGATTGAAGATCTCAGACAAAATCCCGTGTGTAGTGACATATGATTTCACCAATCTGGCAATGTGATGGCGTCATCACTGGAAGCGTGGGATTTCAGGCTAGATCTTCAATAAAGATGGCTGTGGCCAGCTCGTCACGATCAAATGGATGAGGTAAGCATGATTACATTTTTGTAGTTCATTTTACACTGTGTTATACAGTAACTGTCAGATGCCACAATCAGCTATGAGCGCGGCATCTGAGGGGTACAAGGATGGGGGCGGCACAAGCGCCGCTCCCCATCATTGCACCCACTGCTTAAAAAGAAATGCTCTTCATTACGAAGTAATTTATCACGAAACACATCTTTTTGTAAAATTTCACAAAGCAGCTGTATCGAATTTTACAATACTAATAGTATTGTACTATTATACTATTGTATACTAATAGTAATATCTCCGAATATGAAGTAAACTGGTATCAGATAAAAGAGGGAAAACCAAAACTTCTCCCCTATTATGTCATCACTCACCTGTCCGGGTTCAGCGGTGCAAGGTCAGGCAATGATTTGTGTCTTAGGCTAGTTTCACATCTTCGCTTTGGTTTCCGGTTTTGAGATCCGGCAGAGGGTCTCAAAACCGGACCAAAACAGTTCAGTTTTATTTAACACATCAGAATTCATCCGTTCCATTAGGATGTGTGTGACTCAATCAATTTTAACTTATTCAGGGCGTCTTTTTTTTTCAATATCAGGACTTGCTGCTGGTAATTTGGTTTCAATTCATTGTCTTCTGATTATAGCAGTACTCACTGGTAACTTCAGATCATCATAGATATTTCTGTAGGTGAATTTGCTGCACTTCTCTATATGTTTTTGCCTCTCTAATCAACTTTTTAATCAAAGTATATTTTTTCATCAGAACAATGTCGTAACGACCCATTTTCCCCAGTATTTCAGAAGGAAATGCACTATAGCCAAGATGTACAACATTTGACATCCTACTTTCAATAAAGGCACAAAATTGACACTTGTTATTCCACACAATGAATGACTTCACTATTTCAGCTTTGCAGTGCTATTATTTTGAGCATGCCCCTTTTTTAATTAATGATTCCATTACTCACAATAAGCGGCAAGCATGTCCTAATATTTGGGTCTGCTTTCTATTACTCTACTATACTTACAAGTACATTTATTGCTATGTAGAAATATCACTTCTACCAAAAACAGTGATTTATCAGGTTAGTGATGTTGGGCTGCTGTTTTTGAACACTACTGTCTGTGGTTATTCTACTGTTTTGTTTCCTGCTTTACATAAACAAATTCTGAGGTTATTTTCCTGTAGATTAAGTGACATAGACAGTTACTCCACCACCTGTGACAGTCTAGACATCAGACAGAGTAGAACAATGTATTTTCTTCTCTATCTATCCTCCGTATGCTTTCTTTACATTCAAGGTACACAAAACGTTGTATAATTTTCCATTTGTTTTAACCATTGCATATATTTTTTTTATTGAATTGATTATACAAACCTTCTTTGTTGTTTACTTCATTGCCATGTTCTCAGGTGGCCATGGACAGATCACCCTGACCCAGACCCCAGATGTCATCTATGTACCTCTAGACGGTGAAGTGATCATTTCATGTGAAATCGAGTACCAGCCTCTTTTTATAGTGGAATTAGTAAACATGAGCTGAATTGGTATCAGCTCAAACTGGGTCAACGACCTAAACTAATAATTTCCTATGCAACTGAACGATTGTCTGATATCCCGGATCGATTCAGTGGCTCAGTGTCTGGAAGAAATTTCACTCTTACCATCAAGAAAGTCCAACAACAAGATGCAGCCAATTACTTCTGTATGCAGTATCATAAGTATCCCACTCGCACAGTGATACAGAGCTGTACAATAACCTCCTTCCTCTTACTTACACATGG
>ONZH01016839.1:0-60846 GCA_900303285.1 Rhinella marina | reverse complement strand
GACTGGAGAATACAATCTATTGCCCCCTGTTATCAGCCATTTCAGGGGAGAGGATGACTGTAGGACAGGAGAATACAATCTATTGCTTCCTGTTATCTGCCATTTCAGGGGACAGGATGACTGTAGGACAGGAGAATACAGTCTATTGCCCCCTGTTATCTGCCATTTCAGGGGAGAGGATGACTGTAGGGACAGGAGAATACAATCTATTGCTCCCTGTTATCAGCCATTTCAGGGAGAGGTTGATTGTAGGACAGGAGAATACAATCTATTGCTCCCCGTTATCAGCCATTTCAGGGGAGAGGATGACTGTTAGGACAAGAGAATGCATTCTTTTGCCCCCTGTTATCAGCCATTTCAGGGGAGAGGATGACTGTAGGACAGGAGAATACAGTCTATTGCCCCCCTTTTCAGCCATTTCAGGGGAGAGGATGACTGTAGGACAGGAGAATACAATCTATTGCTCCCCGTTATCAGACATTTCAGGGGAGAGGATGACTGTAGGACAGGAGAATACAATCTATTGCTCCCTGTTATCTGCCATTTCAGGGAGAGGTTGACTGTAGGACTGGAGAATACAATCTATTGTCTCTTGTTATCAGCCATTTCAGGGGAGAGGATGACTATAGGACAGGAGAATGCAATCTATTGCTCCCTGTTATCTGCCATTTCAGGGGAGAGGATGACTGTAGGACAGGAGAATACAATCTATTGCTCCCTGTTTTCAGACATTTCAGGGGAGAGGATGACTGTAGGACAGGAGAATACAATCTATTGCTCCCTGTTATCTGCCATTTCAGGGGAGAGGATGACTGTAGGACTGGAGAATGCAATCTATTGCCTCCTGTTATCAGCCATTACAGGAGAGAGGATGACTGTAGGACAGGAAAATACAATCTATTTCTCCCTGTTATCAGCCATTTCAGGGGAGAGGATGACTGTAGGACAGGAGAATACAATCTATTGCCCCCTGTTATCAGCCATTTCAGGGGAAAGGTCGGCTGTAGGACAGGAGAATGCAATCTATTGCCCCCTGTTATCAGCCATTTCAGGGGAGAGGATGACTGTAGGACAGGAGAATACAGTCTATTGCCCCCTGTTATCAGCCATTTCAGAGGAGAAGATGACTGTAGGACAGGAGAATACAATCTATTATTCCCTGTTATCAGCCATTTCAGGGAAGAGGATGACTGTAGGACAGGAGAATACAGTCTATTGCTCCCTGTTATCAGCCATTTCAGGAGAGAGGATGACTGTAGGACAGGAGAATACAATCTATTACTCCCTGTTATCAGCCAATTCAGGGGAGAGGATGACTGTAGGAAAGGATAATACAATCTATTGCCCCCTGTTATCAGCCATATCAGGGGAGAGGATGACTGTAGGACAGGGGAATACAGTCTATTGTCCCTTGTTTTCAGCCATTTCAGGGGAGAGGATGACTGTAGGACAGGAGAATACAATCTATTGCCCCCTGTTATCAGACATTTCAGGGGAGAGGATGACTGTAGGACAGGAGAATACTATCTATTGCTCCCTGTTATCAGACATTTCAGGGGAGAGTATGACTGTAGGACAGGATAATACAGTCTATTGCTCCCTGTTATTAGACATTTCGTGGGAGAGGATGACTGTAGACAGGAGAATACGATCTTTTGCTCCCTGTTATCAGCCATTTCAGGGAGAGGATGACTGTAGGACAGGGAGAATACGATCTTTTGCTCCCTGTTATCAGCCATTTCAGGGGAGAGGATGACTGTAGGACAGGAGTATCCAAAATATTGCACCCTGTTAACAGCCATTTCAGGGGGGTAGAGGATGACTGTAGGATAGGAGAATACAATCTATTGCTTCCTGTTATCAGACATTTAAGGAGGAGATGATGACTGTAGGACAGGAGAATACAATCTATTGCTCCCTGTTATCAGCCATTTCAGGGGAAGAGAGATGATGACTGTAGGACAGGAGAATACAGTCTATTGCTTCCTGTTATCAGACATTTCAGGGAGAGAGAATGACTGTAGGACAAGAGAATACAATCTATTACTCCCTGTTATCAGCCATATCAGGGGAGAGGATGACTGTAGGACAAGAGAATACAATCTATTACTCCCTGTTATCAGCCAGTTCAGGGGAAAGGATGACTGTAGGACAAGAGAATACAATCTATTACTCCCTGTTATCAGCCATTTCAGGATAGAGGATGACTGTAGGACAAGAGCATACAATCTATTACTCCATGTTATCAGCCATTTCAGGAGAGAGGATGACTGTAGGACAAGAGAATACAATTTATTACTCCGTTATCAGCCAATTCAGGGGAGAGGATGACTGGAGGACAGGAAAATACAATCTATTGCTCCCTGTTATCAGCCATATTAGTGGAGAGGATGAATGTAGGACAGGAGAATACAATCTATTGCCCCCTGTTATCAGCCATTTCAGGGGAGAGGATGACTGTAGGACAGGAGAATAAAGTATATTGCCCCCTGTTATTAGCCATTTCAGGGGAGCGGATGACTGTAGGACAGGAGAATACAATCTGTTGCCATATTCATGAAGTGTTCATTTTCTTATAGCTCTAGTGCTTTTTTATTGAGAATTTTGACTATTTAGTAACTGAGAAGACTTCTTACATTGTTTAGTTTCCCCTGGAAGACATTTAGCATGTTCTTTATTATGGATCAAGTCTTAATTCTCCGAGCAGAATATTTTTCCAAGAATGATAAAAGCCATTGGGGCTCTTTTATAAAAGACCAACTTTGTATGTCGTTCTATGATATCCTGTGTGCTGCCGGAGAATGCTCCTAATCTATGACGATGCACAGGTCTCCTCATAAATTAGGTACATCCTCCTGCAGTCCTTGTGCCTAGGTTGAAATCTGCTCTGGCCTCTGACTGGAGTAGATTTCAGTCGTTGTTTAAGTCAGGTTCCTTATGTAAATGATGATGATGTGATGGTCCCACTGGAGTAAAAACTCTGCTTGCGCCTAAATTTAGGGAATGGGCATTACTGAGAATGTCGTGCCCAACCAGACTTCTTGCCCCAGTATCATGTTGCATTCAAGCAATGACTCGTTCTAGTGTTGCTTGAGCGCCAAAGTGCTCGGGTGCTCAGGTAGAACACTAGGTGATGCTCGAGTGCTCTACAGAGCACCCGAGCACAATGCAAGTCAATGGGAGAACCAGAGCACTAAAGGTGAGAAAATGACGGAAACACCACTGAAATGGTTTGGGAACAGCATGGAGAGGATGTCTGGATGCATCTTGGAGTCCCAAGTCGCTGCTGGGAACGATGTTGTCCGAGTATTACGCCACTTTTACAGAATGACAATAATATAGACAAAACCGAAGATAAAATCGATTTTAGAGGATACATTGTTAGGAAATTACATTGAATGTCACAGGTATTTAGGATATTCAAATGTTATACAGCAGATGTAGTGCAGGTAATCTCGCCATCACCAGCGGCAATAAAAATTACACTGAATGTCACAGGTATTTAGGATGCTCAAAAGTTATACAGCAGACGTAGCGCAGATAATGTCGCTGTGACCAGCGGCAGAAAAAAATACAACAAAATTTCACAGATATTTAGGATGCGCAAAAGTTATACAGCAGACGCAGATAATGTCGCTGTGACCAGCCGATCACTGTAATGCCAGTAGCCAACATGGCTACGGCATTACAGTGAATGTCAGTGCTTCCACCACATGCTTATTGGCTGCATGGCAGCCAAGAAATGTACGGGGAGGAGACTTGAGCATGCTCGCCCAACACTAGTTCTAGATAATGGTGATGTTGAACTGTTGTACCCTAATTAGACATTGACTGGAACGTTCTTATCCCTTGCACTAGAATTTGTAATTGACAAAGCCCATGCTTTAATCGGTGATATGGAGATGGTCAAGTGCACACCCAAAACTCTTACCATTCTTACCATGTTAGTTCCAACCAATAGCTCCATGTTGTAGCGTTTCAATGCTCTTGTTCCCTGGGCTGGAACGGATGACTAATGTAACCATGTCATGTTAATATGGATTGTTCAGCATTTCAGATGGGATCAAAGAGGCTTTTTGGGTCTTCGGACATTAACTGATTTTCCAAGCCATTGGCCTTCAGTGATTGGGGGTCACAAATACATCTTAACGAATGACAAAAAGTTGGTTTCAGAATATGAAACACCCTAACCACAGTTCAACTTTTTAGTTTTAAAGTTTACACTTTACAAGATATATAATTGGCCCGTAAGTTTTCAGTGTCCATTCTTGACACCGGACGAGCATTATTCTATGTATCTTGAGATTGAAGCCACCAAGTTGGCCCGAGGACACTTCCTAGGAGATGTTCCCATATTGAAATTAACAAGTTTGGCTTTCTCTTCAGTCCCTATAACGTGGAGTAATGAGAAGGGCGTCTGATAGTCCCGCTCAACTCCAGGGTCCTTACACGCTGTCTGACCACCCATAGCAACCCCGCTCCCCCAAATTTTTTTCATTTTTGATGAAATGTCGTAATACCCATCATTGACAATGTAATCAACTGGAATGTGTGTAGAAATACAAAGGGGATATGAAACCTGACTAATACAGTGCAATCAATACCTCAGCCCTTAGTTCTATGTTGACGTGTGCCCATCTCTGACAGGGTCTTTCACATCACTGATTGGGACCGAGTACTTCTGATTGCCACATTTAATGGAAGTTTCATCATGATGACCTGTTCAGAAATCCTGACCTTGGCTGATGAAGAAGGGTCTGAGTGCACAATAAAGAATAGGTCAACCTCAAATGTAATTCAAAACCTAAAGATGTGGCCGAGGCTGGTAATTGGAGATGACAAGTATGCAACAAACTAAGATGTATCAGTATACAGTGAACTGGATGACTTGGACCTTGTGGGCCCCTCATGGGTCACCAAGATCCAAAGCTTAGACCTTGTTTAAAAACACCAGTTATGGTCTTTGAGGATGAGGGAAATGATTACTCACCAAGAATTGGACCTTGTGGCGCTATGGTGGCAAGTTTAGAAGTTCCTTACTCAAGTCAACCAATTATGGTCTAAAGAGAAGAAAGATGTACAACCAAAACCACTTAGATGCCCATATGTTGCAAAAAAATACAGATCGTTAGTGAACGATGACCCTTACATTTAAAAAAAATGTTTCTGTCTAATATTTTTTAAAACATTTTTTATTTTATTTTTTATAAAAAATTCTAATTTACAAAAATTTTGATTTTCAGAGTATAAAGACGACATCTGAAGCTGTTTATGGTCATGGATCAACAAAGTTATTAGGTACCCTCATGGGATTTTGAATTTAACTCTGAAGACTCTAAATATGACAGTAAAGACCAATAAAAGAGCAAAACAGAAATAAAAAAAAGGCAAAAAGTGTCTATAGACATGACTTTTAGGAATGTTGTACACGAACAAACCATATTGGGTACACACAATACTCACTTTAACCCAAAAAGTTGAATGGAGGACAGTTTGGATATTAGTCTTTGATCAAGATCCAAGAAGATCCCAAGGAATCTAACCAGACCCTGAATACGGCATGTAGGGGCTCGGTGAATGTGGCAGTGAAAGTGTGCAAGAGTCTTACCGGGTTACCCAGCTCGTAAAAGGACAACTGGCCAGCCTTGTAATCCAAAAATATTGCTAATCTCTGGCAGGACAACCCTTGAGATAAGTGGAGTTCCTTACAGTTGTGCATCAGTGAGTATTCATTATTCCATTTGCACAGACTCCATGACTTATTGCTACATCCAATATAAGAGCGGAACCCCTTCCGAGCAATACTAGGGTAACACATTCCTATTCTCCAGTTTCCTGACTTGCTGGTCTCCACCACCCAATAATGTTGCCCAGAATGAAAACTGGTGATGCTTAAAACTTGAGGATCGTTAAACCTCTTTCTAGTTTTGGGATAGCATTGATCTTCTACTGTCCAAAACGCAGATTTCAGGTCACTTTTGACAACTATGTTATTGCCGGCCGTCTTTACATCCAGACACAAAGCTGAACTTTGATACGCTCCCGAATGTATGTGTCTCAAAACATCATGCAAATGGCAGTCTCCAGCTTTTGAAATCAGTTCTTTATCCAGATGACTTGTAGGATTAGGCTGTCCAATATACCGCCTCTTCTCCTTGTCCCATACCTGACATTCTTGTAAGACGCTAGCCGGTGCCACCATGGTACACCCTTCATTGAAGGGACACACCTTCCTGGATGAACTCTCCGATACATTAGACTGGTGCCCTTCCTGCCTGGTGACCCCATTCAGAATTCGGTTCCTCAAATGTTTGGCAATTCCTTGAAAGAGGACGGAGACTCTTTTAGTTCCAGTACTACTCTCTGGTGTTTCGTCTGTCCTTTCATGTTGACAGGAGATGCCTTCTTCAATTACCTCTATTTCTGGGGTAGGTTTATCCAGAACTTCTCTCTGTATCATCTTTTTTTGAGATATTTGATCCATTTGATCTTCACTGTGGTTTCCTAGAGTTCCACATACAGTACGTTGCATGAGCTACATAAACAAAAGTCATATCCTCAGTGCTCCTGCGTGTCTTGTAATAAAGCATCTTCTAGGCCCAAAGGGTAGAACTTAAGTTTTTTTCCTTTGACATGGTCCATGCTCCAAAATGACTTCCATGCCACAAACTGGAGTCCAACAGGAGTTGTCAGCTGGTTGAGTAAGATCTCAAAGAATACAGATGACTTCAGGAGTCTATTTTTCAGGCTACAAGTCAATCGTCGTCCTCAGCCCTTAGTTCCATCATGGATGTGTGCATCCCCAAGAACCATCTACGATATTGCAGAACAAGCACCAGGAGACAAGTTCACGTTTCAGTGTTAGGGCTTTGACTGATCTTAGTTCTAACAAGGAGGAAGAATAAGCAAAGTTGTTGATCAGGGAACTGGTTTTACCTGTTTCCCAACAAGGCTGCCAAGGCACGTATACCTTTGAGGTGAGCACAGGAAGAATCACGCCTTCAGGTTAGATTGCTTTCTGTCAACATAAATAATCCTGCTACTGTTATTTGACGTAAGCCAACGTGAAAGATTGACAGACCATCTGTGAAGGTTCCCTGTGTGGCTAATGTTATCTAGATCAGGAACTTTTTTCATGTTATGGTCATCTCCCTTCTACAGGGTACTTGACCTTGGATACAGCTGATCAAGGTCATGGTGAAGTAAAGGCATTGGGCTGTTATTGGCCAAAATTCCCATGCAAGTGGATCATCTTCAGGTCATGAATCAAACATGGGCAAGTGACGCAACTCAATCCAAGAGAAAAGAATGGTCTTACCACTGCTGCTTACAGGTGGTGACTCTGTACGTGAGTACCTTTCATGAGAAAAAAAAAAATCAAAAATATCCTAATCACCAGCTATGTCATGCCCATAAACTGTAGGCCGATACCATGGTCAGCCCATTATGACCATGACTAAACAATCCTAATTAGATCTCGAAAACAGACAGGAAAAATTATGCTTATCGGTCGTAAAATTCTAGTTATGTGTGCTGTTAATACTGTAGTCAAAATGGCTCATGGCATGCAAAAATGTTGGTCAAGGAAATATCTGAAAAACAATGAATCAAAATCATCTTAAAGACAATGATTGAGTAGCATGCGTAGCAGTTGCTATGAGGCCTAGCATCAGAGAACCTCCCTATTACAGTACGTGATCGCTAACTGGAGGTCACCATGGAACATTCAGATTGCTAGGAGAACACCTGGAGGACAAAGTGGTTGTTGTGAAATGGGGCCTTTCTCCAAATTATACTGTGGTGCCCCATGGTTAATTGTGTAAAAAAGTGGGTAAGTTGTTTTAATAAAGAATTTTTGGACTAATGGACACTTGAAATGACTCAGGTTAATCTTAGTGTGGAAGATAAGGTAATAACCCGTTGACTCCAAGTTAGAGGGAAAATCCGGAGTAGGGTTCCCACCCCACGAATCAATGAAGAAATGACTCCGGTAAGTATTTCTTGGGTATTTATTGAGCAAGTTTCAAAATAGCGGCAGAACAACGTGACGTTTCGGCCACAATGGCCTTCATCAGACTCGAGCCGCTCAGATATGAAGGAAAAAGTGGTAGTAGCGCTGTAGAAAGAAAGGCAGCAGCTGCTGCACGTGCTGCACCCATAAGAAAAGTATCACATTTCAGACACCTCCTATGCTTTAAGCAAATCACCCATGAGAGGTATGAGCTTCTCCCTTTGTTTAAGGGTCAGTGATTTGTAACATGGACATATGGCAATACCTAAGAAGAGCAATGTGCGTCACACAACTGACTGATCCAGATTGTCATGTACATTCCTTTGAGTTGTGTTTACAATGTTTGACATTGTAGAGTTTCTGTTATCTGCCAGCCTTGAAGTGTCAAAGTCTGAAGCAAGATGTCTCTCATCAAGGTGTCTGTGGAAGGACAAGGATCTAAGACAGCTAGATCCAACCTTCTTACTGTGCTGTTCTACACTGGGACCATTACAGCAGATGTAGCCAAACCATAGAGGTAGGCTGTAAAGTTTGGAAGGTGCTAGCTTAGATGGACCTAACCCACAGACCTCAGCCTAGACACCTAAACAGAGACACCAGACCAGACACCCTTAATAAATGTAGACCCCAGATCACATTCTTAATTAAATACAGACCAGTGACCAGACTCCATTAATAAATACAGACCCCAGACCAGACTCCTAAATAAATACAGACCCCAGACTGGACTCCTAAATGCATACAGACTCCAGACCAGACTCCTAACTAACTACAGACCCCAGACTAGACTCCTAAATACATACCGACTCCAGACCAGACTCCTAACTAACTACAGACCCCAGACTAGACTCCTAAATACATACAGACTCCAGACCAGACTCCTAACTAACTACAGACCCCAGACTAGACTCCTAAATACATACAGACTCCAGACCAGACTCCTAACTAACTACAGACCCCAGACCAGACTCCTAAATAAATACAGACCCCAGACCAGACTCCTAAATAAATACAGACCTCAGACCAGACTCCTAAATACATACAGACTCCAGACCAGACTCCTAAATACATACAGACTCCAGACCAGACTCCTAAATACATACAGACCCCAGACAGACTTCTAACTAAATACAGACCCCAGACTGAATCCTAACTAAATACAGACCCCAGACCAGTCTCCTAAATAAATACAGATCCCAGACTGGACTCCTAACTAAATGCAGACCCCAGACCAGACTCCTAAATAAGTACAGACAAGACTCTTAAATAAGTACATACTCCAGACCAGACTACTAAATAAATACAGACCTCAGACCAGACTCCTAAATAAATACAGACCTCAGACCAGACTCCTAAATACATACAGACTCCAGACCAGACTCCTAAATACATACAGACCCCAGACCAGACTTCTAAATAAATACAGACCCCAGACTGAATCCTAACTAAATACAGACCCCAGACCAGTCTCCTAAATAAGTACAGACAAGACTCTTAAATAAGTACATACTCCAGACCAGACTACTAAATAAATACAGAGTCTTTATCCAACCAATAAAAATACAGAGGAGAATTTATCATAAGAAGAATATTTGAAGTCTGTTTTGCTTGAGTCTGCCCTGGTATACTTTGTGCCACATTTATCAAACATTTATCCTTAAAGGGGTATTCCCATCTCCCAAAAGTAGTTTGTATAGTTAGATCTAACCATACCAATATCATTACTAATAGTATGCATTTATATAAAATGTACCGTTTAGAAGATTTTCCTATTTGTATATCCATTGTCCTACACACATCAGTCAGGCCGTTGCCCCTAGTTACGGCCACCGTGGCCATGTAGTAGTGGTGGTCGGCTTGCTCTTGTTCAAACCCGTTCTGAGGTAACTGCTGTATTGTGAGCGCACATTACATGAACATGCAGAGACACATCTTCTGGTACTTTCACATCTGCGTTTTGGACGCTACCAGTCCAAGACACAATGGTCAGGATCCGTCCAAAACACAGACTTTATAAACGGATCCTGCTCCATAGAGATGAATGGATCTTGGAACAGGATCCGTTTCTCTGCATTTTGGAAACGCAGACAAAAATGCTACAACCCTAAGATGTGTCTCCGCATGGTCATGCAATGTGCGTTCACAATACAGCAGTTACCTCAGAGCGAGTTTGAACAAGAGCAAGCCGGCCACCACTACTACAAGGCCGCGGTGGTTGTAACTAGGGGCAACGGCCTGACTGATGTGTGTGGGACAATGGAAATACAAATAGGGAAATCTTCTAAACTGTACATTTTATATAAATACATTCTATTAGTAATAATACTGGTATGGCTATATCTAACTATACAAACTACATTTGTGAGATGGGAATGCCCCTTTAAACCTAACACTTTTGTCTAGAAAAGCTAGTGCAGTTTCCCTACTCCACCCTGCTAATGGAGTGAGATTGAGACTTTTTTTAAAGTCTTAATGATAAATCTGGATTGAAACTCATTAACATAGCTAACCACGCCCACGTTTCCACCCATATTTGAAAACTGGATTGAGTGGTGTAAAACAGCAAAAGTGATATGAGAGTAATATTTTTTTTAAATTTTTGAAGCCAGAATTCTGGAGTGAAGGTATGATTCATCTGTTGTACAGACTTCAGAGCAGACTCCCTTAATGGATACAGGCCCCCAACTAGATCTCCTAAACAAATACAGACACCAGACAAGAATCCTCAATTAATACTGACCCCACGACCAGAGCCCTAAATAAATATTGACCCAGACCCCCTTAATAAATACAGGTCACAGATCAGACTGCTGGAAAAATACAGACCTCAGACCAGAACCCCAAGTAAATATAGACCCCAGACCAGAACCCTAAATAATACCGACCTCAGAACAGAACCCTAAATATAGATCCCAGACCAGAACCCTAAATAATACCAACCCCAGACCAGAACCCTAAATAATACCAACCCCAGACCAGAACCCTAAATAATACCGACCCCAGACCAGAACCCTAAATAATACTGAGCCCAGACCAGAACTCTAAATAATATCGACCCCAGACCAGAACCCTAAATAATACCGACCCGGGACCAGAACCCTAAATAATACTGACGCCAGACCAGAACCCTAAATAATACCGACCCCAGACCAGAACCCTAAATAATACCAACCCCAGACCAGAACCCTAAATATTACCGACCCCAGACCAGAACCCTAAATAATACCGACCCAAGACGAGAACCCTAAATAATACTGACCCCAGACCAGAACCCTAAATAATACCGACCCACAGACCAGAACCCTAAATAATACCGACCCCAGACAAGAACCCTAAATAATACTGACCCCAGACCAGAACCCTAAATAATACCGACCCCAGACTAGAACCCTAAATAATACCGACCCTGGACTAAAACCCTAAATAATACCGACCCCGGACCAGAACCCTAAATAATACCGACCCCAGACCCGAACCCTAAATAATACTGACCCCAGACCAAACCCCTAAATAATACAGACCCCAGACCAGAACCCTGAATAATACCGACCCCGGACTAGAACCCTAAATAATACTGACCCCAGACCAGAACCCTAAATAATACCGACCCCAGACCAGAACCCTAAAGAATACCGACCCCAGACCAGAACCCTAAATAATATTGACCCCAGACCAGAACCCTAAATAATACCGACCCCAGACCAGAACCCTAAATAATACCGACCCCAGACCAGAACCCTAAATAATATTGACCCCAGACCAGAACCCTAAATAATACTGACCCCAGACCAGAACCCTAAATAATACCGACCCCAGACCAGAACCCTAAATAATACTGACCCCAGACCAGAACCCTAAATAAATACAGACCCCGGACTAGCACCCTAAATAATACCGACCCCAGACCAGAACCCTAAATAAATACAGACCCCGGACTAGCACCCTAAATAATACCGACCCCAGACCAGAACCCTAAATAAATACAGACCCCAGACCAGAACCCTAAATAATACAGACCCGGGACCAGACGAGCATTTGAGTAAAGTTGCCAGGTACGGGAAGAAACAGGAAGAGGAACATGAAGGCTATACTGTTCTCAATAGTAAGATGGCCCAAACACCAAGACAGACAACCACTATCTAGAAGAAATGAATCTAGAACACTGATTCAAGAAACCAGTGGTGACACTATAAGCTTTGGCCTACATGATCTTCCCTGCCTTACTGAAGACAAATTCTTTCAAGTTCTGGTCAAAATGACCACGTCGTTAGCAAGATCTGGATTTGATGTTTGATGTTAAGGGTGAAGAAAAGGGAGATTCCTTAAACTTTTCACCACCAAGTGCAGCTTTCAAGGTATGGATACAGCATTGTACATGGACATCTATGACGACATCAGTCATTGACTAGAAGACACGTAGCATAACCTCGTAGAAGCTTCTGCAGAATTCCTTGGAGATTATTTTAGTCTTGGAAAATCCATGTTGTTCCGACGTGAGAGCTGGTTCCTTGTAGCGATGACTGCAATATTTTCCAGCCATACGTTTAATCTTCCCTGGAAAGACTCGAGCTGATAAACATCTTGTCCCATGAGTTTATCCTGTCTCGTAGCCCGGGCCATCACTTCATCGGTGACATTATACAGGAGGCCTTGGTCTAAATTTAACATGAAATTATTCCATTGTACCAGGTCTTCTGAATTATCCTACTAGAAGACAATCACTCAACCCAAGCTCATCGTTCATTGATAATGAATTATGGGGGTCTATGCTCTCTGAAAGCCTGTGAGCAGCAGAGGACATTCATAGAGAAGAGATGGCAGCACTCCGGATGTTCATTCCCACCAAGACATTTGAACCTCCAACCTCCATTCTTACTCTTCTTGCCCTGTTGAGGTTCTCTCGTCTATGGAAGGTCAACGGTTGCCTCCATAATCTAGGATATCTTCCGATGGACCCAATGGGGTCTGCTTCTAATCTAGCTGCAGCCGTTATAAGCAGGATCTATAAGAGGAGAACATGAAGTAGAAGGAACTCATTCCTGATGGCAGGAACCTGTGCGGTACATTGACTTTGTCCACCAACGTGAGGAGCCTGCCATACAGATCATCTCAGTTTCCGAAACCCCTGTGAGAGTCAGATGGTAATGTTGTAGTATTTTAGCATCACAGTAACAATCATTCCTTCCCCATCTGCTTTCCATCGCCCAGTGTGATGGTTCTTTAACCACTTCGCACCCAGCACTGTAACAGTACAGCGCTGGGCGCGTGTTTAAAAATGGTGCCCGCTCTTGAGCAGAGCTGGTGTCATGGCCGTGGGTAAACTGTTGATTTATACAGCAGTCACCCGCGGCTGATGTCCACGACTGGCAGTAATGCCGATCGCGGACATTTAACCCTCGGATGCCGCGGTCAATCCTGACCATGGCACCTGAGCGCGGCAAACACCGGAAGCGCGTGCTTCCGGTGTTGCTTCGGCTCCCCCGCGTGGCGATCGGAGGAGTTGGAGGGTGCCTGCAGCAGCCCCTGTCATAGTGAATGACAGGAGGCTGCTGCACTGTATTTCCTATGGAGCCCTTCTGTGTAATAGGAAAGTACTAAAATCTTCATAGATGCCAATGTAAGTGCATTGAAGTCTATGATATAAGCAATCAGATGATTGCTTCTTATAGTTCCCTATGGGAACTATAAAAAAGTGTAAAAAAAAATTAAATAAATAAAGTTTTAAAAAAAAATAAAATTTAAAAAACGTAAAAGTTCAAATCACCCCCCTTTCCCCAAAATAAAAATATTCAAAAAAAATCGCCGTGTGCAAAAATGCCCATATTATAAAAATATAAAAATTTATTTCCCATATGGAAAACAGCGAAATGGAAAAAAGCGTCAAAAAAAGTTCAGATCGCTCCGCAAAAAAAGAGCCCCCATACAGCTCCGTACTCATAAATACCAAAAAGTTATAGGGGTCAAAATATGACACAAAATAAAAAAATCCAACTTTATAATTATTTTATCACTATCAAAACGCAAGAAAACTATACATATTAGGTATCGCCGGATTCGTACTGACCAGTAGAATGAAAGTAACTGGTCAGTTTTAATGCACATCGAATGACGTAAATAAAAAAACCCGTAAAACTATGGCGCAATTGCGCTTTTTTTTGCAATTTCACCCGATTTGGAATTTTTTTCCAGCTTCCCACTACATCATATGGAATATTAAATGGTGGCGTTGGAAAGTACAACTTGTCCCACAATAAACAAGCCCTCGTACAGTTATGTGAACGGAAAAATAAAAAAGTTATGACTGTGTGAAGGCAGGGAGCGCAAAACAAAAACGGAAAGAAAAAACCCTCCGGGGTTGAAAGGGTTAAAAGAATGCCGATTGCTTGACTTTTTTTTTTTACTGGACAATTATTAATAAAGATCCTTCTAACTAACGATTATTTGGCTGGTAACCGCTCCATGTAAAAGGCCCTTAAGAAGCTGTTAGAACCAAGTCAAACTCATCAGCAAGGGACCGCTCAAAGCTATGTAAGATCTATGGACAGCTTTATCCAGAAAACAAGGCCTGCAACTCCCATGTGACAAGCTTTAACGTAACGTGAATTCAAGAAATTCGAGAATGAATAAGCTTACGCAGGCTAAGTGAATAAATATATTTACTAAGTGTGATCAAATATATAATCACCTCTCCACCTCACTGAAAGACCCTCTAGGTCCCCGAGGTGGTGTCCCATGTGCCCACCCTATAATCCGGTCCTGATTCCTGTCCATTATGCGGCAGTGAGTTCAGATAAGTGAAGCCATTTATATATAAATGTTGTCTTTGTTTTTTTCTGTGCATGACTCAAGCCCATACCGGCCGGGAAAAAGGAATGTCTTCCGAGGAGGCTGATTGCAGAATATTCTTGAATATTTACAGATCATTTCGGTAATATTTGTGAAATTTATTTCCCGGATATGTTAATTCTATCTATCTATCTATCTATCTATATTATATCTATCTATCTATCTATCTATCTATCTATCTATCTATCTATCTATCTAGTATCTATCTATCTATCTATCTATCTATCTATCTATCTAGTATCTATCTATCTATCTATCTATCTATCTATCTAGTATCTATCTATCTATCTATCTATCTATCTATATTATATCTATCTATCTATCTATCTATCTATATTATATCTATCTATCTATCTAGTATCTATCTATCTATCTATCTATCTATCTATCTATCTATCTATCTAGTATCTATCTATCTATCTATCTATCTATCTATCTATCTAGTATCTATCTAACATTATAATGATACTACTGTACATGTGACGGAGTCTGAGGTTTTTGGAATACTCTGGAAGTTCTTCCTGTTTTCTTCCATCAGATGTTTTCATTGTGTGAACAGATGTTTCCAGTTTCATGGCTGCTGATGATGATGTTCACAGGTTTTGCTGCAAGGAAGAAGAACAGAAGAAAGCGTCTGCCATATCAGCAGGGAGAGTGGTAGTCACTAGGCCTGACCCCCTGACCCCGCTGGATTTAAAGAGGAAGTGAGATTATGTTGACGTTTAGACAGCGGCCATTAATCAGATCCTGATGTGGCCACAGATAACCTGATTGTGGGAAAATGAGCCTTCTATGGGTGATTATCACTGAGCAATCCCCCCACATTAACCCGTTCACCGCCAGGAGGCTGGTCTCAGAAGAAATCCATTGGTATTATAATGTATATAGATGTACAATATGGTCAGGCCCTTTAAGACTAAGGCAATTGCAACCACTAAGGCTTCCCACTAAATTGGGGTGGAGCAAGAATAGGCCAATTACAGGCACTAACCCACCCTTTTAGGTGGGGGTGGTGACATGCATATGCTAATAAGTGGGTGTGTCTATCTCCTATATAGGTCCTCTTGATTTCATAATAGATCAGTGGAGGTTAAACTGATACCCCCCATCTATATGGAGGATAGAAGGTAAGTATCCTCCACCCCAGAAGACTATAGATTCCCAGGGTGTGAAGTAGGGACATTGACCACCTCACCTCACCGGACCACCATTCTCACAATCCATGAAGTCAAACCTCTGACCAATTCTATTAATACCCTTTTGTAACAGCGGCGGCTGTGCGCACTGTTCTCTTGCTTACCGCCGTGGTCCTGGGCGCTGTGTTCAGCGGTGATCTGCTGTCTGTGCCTCCCCATTCACCGCTGCCGCCTTGGCTCTGTCCTTGCAAGTACTGTTTGTTCTGGGATCCACTCCACAGTTTCCCTTCAGCCCTGGCCAAGGCCTGCTTGCTGCTTCTTCCTTAAGGGCCGGCGCACGTCACTTCCTGTGCTTTAGATCATGTGACCTCGCTGACCAATCCTAGCCCTCCTGCATGTATAAAAGTGGTTCAACACCCTTCTCAGATGCCTCAGTGTCAAGTTCCTTGTGTCCTGCTTAGGATGCTATTATCCCTGCCTGTGTTCCTGTGTACCTGACTCATGCTTGTGTTCCCGGACTCCGCTACCTGCTTGATCCCTGCCTGCTTGCATAGACTCTACTGTTGCCGACCCGGATTGCCTGACCTGTACCTGTGCCGCCTGCCCTGACTCATTGCCTGTTTGACTTTGCCTGTGCCTCATCCTTCGGTCCTGCATTGTTGCTCCTAGAAATGACTTGGCCTTCTGACTACCTCTGTACCTGTGGTACCTTGCTCAGGTACCTCCTGGTTCACCTGGACCAGCTGCCTCGTGTGCCTATTCTCATGAGGTAGCGACCTGGTGTTTTCCTCGGGGAAAGTCTATCCCCACCATCAGGGGTATTGTGAAAAACGAGGGGTTCACTTAGACAATGCCCTTAGAGGAGGTTGGACATGAGGCAAAGTGGGTTCACAACCGCTGGTTCGTGACACCCCTTTAATCTGTGTAGGGGGTTTAGCAGTCTCTGCTAAAATTACCCCTCATCACAAATATTAGAAGCCATCGTATCTAAAAGTGGTGTCTCATACAATCCTTCTTCTCAGGGTTTTGAGTTGTGCACGTCTTTATAACCAGAACATTGACCTCATTACAGAGGACTATGAGCTGCACACTCCGTCCCACCGGGATACGGGTGAGGTAGGATCCAGATAACGAGCCTAACCCAGAACTAACCCAGACAACACCCTGCGGTCTGACTGTCACTCAATTGTGCCGGTCGATCCACTTCACCCGAGGAAATGATGTAAATACTTCGGTGAACTTGCCAATAAATTCAGGTATTTCAAGAACTTTCATGGAAGACTTGTAATCCAACCTGGGATGGAGACTTGGCTGTGATCCTGAATCTGTCAAAATGGCCTCTCTCACGTGTAGATGGGCCAAGACAAATGAAATCGCTAATGAAATACATTGAAATGTCATCGCTACAGTGTCCGTGGCTTTGGAAGCGTTGAGAACCGTTGTTTTCCACATTTCCAGATGTCAGTGTCAAGGTGTCTTTGTGACGCCCACCCAGGCCGAGGGCACTTCTGGTAAGGGGTTGGGGGCGTCTCACGGACACTCTTAAAAAGGGGAAAGGGTATTTGGGACTGGTTCGTGACGCCAGTCAAGGTGTTCGGCCTATATAGGACTGAGCGCTGACACAAGCCCCTGGAGGAGATGGATGTTGTGGGTCAGCGCTGATGTTAAACCCCCCTTGACTAGGGCTGACTCTCAGGCTTTGCGATCGTGGGGCGATCACTTGCCTTCGTCTTGGAGAATTGTGTGATGGAGAGAAGGCGCATTGGTGGCAGAAAGGATGACTCAGAGACAGCAGGGAAAACTGGAACATTCAGGTCACCGGTCGCTTTGGCCTATTTTCCTCCTGCACTGTCAAGCTTCCTTCAGGCACTCTCCTAACTGCCCTCTGAAGACTTTCTTCTTCAGTCTCCTCACACAGACTCCCTGTGTGGACTGCTTCTGCTGGAGACTACCAACTCACTCTCCTTCATCAGACTCTCTCCTGCAGACTGACTGCTTCCTGTATACTTAGCTCCTAGGCTCCTCCCACTTCCTCTCCCCAGGCTCTGGGGTTGCCTAGGTGACCGACCTCCTGGTTTTTATAACAAGATATACAGAAACACATACATTCTGTAGGCGACTGCCACGCAGGGTGGAGGGCGCTACATCTTCACCAAAGTCCATGCGTATAGTTTAATGAGTATAAAATTGCTATATCCACTCTTGGCCATTCTCCAGTAGCCGGGTTTGGGTGGTCGCAATGCTGGAATTGACAGGGTTTGCAGTAAACCAGCGTGCTTCTTTACTGAAGGAACTCAAATGCAAAACAATAAGGGAAAGGCACTGGCCTGGCTTCTTCGGTCTCCTACCTGCCGGAAGAAGGTTCTGTGCTAAGGAAAGGCCTCTCTCTCTCTTTTTTTGAAGGCTAGTACCCTGGACAAAGGGCTGATGGCTCAGGATCTGTTGCTCAATCGTCCGTCTGGCACTCTGGTCAAAAGGCTGGTTACCCAGCGTCTGTGGGAGAGTCTCTTCTACTAAACCTTGGTTCCTATCTGCAGACCGGCAGAGTCTTTCCTTCTAAACACTGGTCCCTTTCTGCAGAAAACTAAGGGCTATGATTGCTCTCTTTATATACAGTTTCTAACTGAACTTGTACATTCTAGTGGGCGGGGTGAAATGTTACAATTTTAGTCTGTCACAGACTTGTTTATGACAGACTACAAGTTCAATACAAGTCTATTGGAATGACTAAGCAGTTTTTCCAGACATAAACAAGTCTTAAGATTTAAACAGCAGAGCTTAAAGGTGTATTCTCATCTTATACAAGAGATCCTAGAGATATGCCCCCATTGTCTTATAGCAGTGGGACTCGCACCTATATCGAAATCGGAGGGGGAGCGCTGCCCCCTCTGCTCCTATAGAAGTGAATGGGAGCGCTCTGTCTCGGCTATTTTCGCTGGCCCCATAGAAATGAATGGAGGGCGTCTGCGCATGCACAGTGCGCCCTCATTCACTTTGGGGGCTACATTTTCGATATAGGTGCGGGTCCCAGCGGTGGGACCCGCACCTATAAGACAATGGGGGCATATCCTAGCGATATGTCCCCATTGTCTAAAATGGGATTATCTCTTTAAACAATCAAAAGGTCAGTGTGTCTATTTCTTTTCCCTCCAAAACCTTGAACAGTCCCTTTTAGTAACTGTGAAAGATTTCTAACTTCTCGGAGTATAGATAGAAAGTCCCAAATTCTCTAAGTATTAGCTGGCTGTGCATTAACCCTTTCCTCACTGCAGTGCAGATATAGAGCAATAACAGTGCAAATGAACAGGATATATTACAATAAATATATAAAATGCAGGTCAACAATATAAAACAGTATACAACAGTATACAGTAAGTGTAAACAATGGCGTAAATTATAGCGCACGTTAACCCTTCCAAGTGCACTAACGTAGTGAGTTGATGGCTTTGCGTTGTAGCAGTAGGGTCACACGTCCACAAACGTCCATAGTCCAAAATACCTTGGCTCCAGAACACTGCACAACCAGATAACTTCCTGTCAAGGTGACCTCCAATTAACTCCATCTACTGAAGTGGTCGTACAAAGTTTTTTTTTGCTCACGTCTGCTCGAAATGGTGGCCATAGACATAGTGACAACTCCCCCACTGAGACTCACATTTCGTTTGGCCCAACTTTCAAGTTTATGAGATGCTTTTTTGGTGGCTTTATGGAGGAAACTGAAACATTAGACATAAAAAAAAAATCAATGGCCACCTATTGGCACATCTTGGCCTAAGGTCTGCTAGGCCACCTAGACATTAGACATTAGCCCATACAAAATAGATGTTTTGGGTTATTCCTTGCTGAGTAGATTCGATTTTTGGGTAGAATTGGACTGGAAACAAGCCTACTCATTAAGAGTTTTTGGCAATTGACCAACTTGGGGTATCTGAAGAAGTGCCAGTGGAGTTGATCGCTAAATAATGAATCCTCAGTCTTCCATTAGGTTAAAATATAGGATGTCTATGGTAAACTTAAAGAGCCTCTATCAGCATGATCAACCCTATGACACCTGTCATACTCCGGTGTGGAGGGAAGATACCACACCGAGCGTAGGAAGGAAAAGGGGGGAGGAAATGGAGATTAGGCCTGGAAACTAGGCAAGGCAGATGGACATCTCCTAGAGAAACCCTGACTCCAGTCCTAACTAACAACCAGTATGAACAGGCCCCAAAGGTAGGCGAGTTCATACACAGGATACCTAGGACCCTATCTATCCTTAAAGGACCCTGAAGCTAAAGTCAGGAATGAGTCAAACTGTTCCTCCACCAACCTGGTCGAACAGGAGTCTCCACTCAGGCCCAAACACCAAACACCGGGAAGGGATACACACAAATAATACAAAAATACAAAAGGGAAAGAGGACACTTAACTTTCCAGTAGCTAATGGCAGCCACGAGAACTCAGCTGAGAACCCAAACACAAGTAGACCACAGAGACAAATGAAAGTATAAACCGCACAGCACGGTGGGAGAAGCAACAGTAAATAGGGAAGGATAAATGACTAAACACCTACACCTGAAGGGGGAGGGTGTGGTGAATGCCAGCAACAACAAATAACCAAAAGGAAAACATGTCAGATCAAACCACGTGTTGCCAGCCTCTCAGACCTCCTGCTACCTGCCGCAGGAATGTCAGTAAGTCCCTGCACATCCTTGACAACACCTGCATTTTTATTCATATGCAAATGAGCATGTTGGAGCACCAGGGGGCGGGGTCAAATCCTTGGAGCACTGATTTTGTAACACTCCTGTGCTCTACACACTTCCCCTTCCTTTGATTGACAGAGCTAGATATTAACATGCCGAGGGCAGAGCTGTGTCCTAGAGCTGCGTATAGCATGTACATATCATATACATTACTTGCTATAGCCTTACTATATTGGAAATAGATTTTTTTCTATGCTTAGGCAGCTAATATATATTACTGGTTTATTCACAGGCACAATATATGGTTATAAAGACACCAGTAATATGTTTTAGATGTCTAAGTAAAGAAAACTTTTATTCTCAATATAGTAAGACTATAGCCTTTTATTATGGGTTAAATGAGGAGAAAAAAAATCTAGAAGTCTCTCCTGGGATTGGAATGTGTGGCTTCTTTCCATGACATGCAAGGATGACCACTTACCTCCAGGATAAAACCTTATAACAGTAAGAAGACTGGTTTTCTATCTTTAGAAACTATATTACATGTTTATTCATAATTACATATTGTGACTGGTTTTCCTGGTTTATTTTACTGTGAATAAACCAGTAAAATGTTTTAGCTTTCTAAGCATCACAAATTATATTCTGAACATGGTAAGGCTATAGTAAGTAGTGTATATGATATGTACATGCTAGGATATAGCTGTAGGACACAGCTGAGCCCTCAGCCTGCTGATTTCTAGCCCTGTCAATCAACAGGAGAAGGGAGTGTGCATAGTAGAGGGATGTTACAAAAGCAGTTCCCCAAGGATTCAGCCCCACCGCCTGGTGCTCCAAAATACTCATTGGCATATGAATAAAATGCTCATATCACTGCAGCTGTTTAACATACAGGCAAAAGAAAGGTATCATTTAATTCAGCATGCTCATCCCTACTAGGCAGTATTACTGATTTAATAGGGTTGATGCTGACACAGTCTCTTTAAGCAAGAAGCCTTGAGTTGCAAAGTGCCTCCTCAGTTTTTGAGTTTTGGCCTAGTTCTTTTTGATTTTCCAATATTGTGTCAAGTAACGCAGTCCATTCTTATATGATTATTGTTCGAAAGACCCGAAGGAATGAATGGAGTATTCCTTTAGTTATAGAGATCTTGAGCTGGATCACACCATATTCATGACAGACGGGGGGTGTGCTCTGTAGGTCACGATTGAGAAGAGGCAGGTCCGAGCTCTCAGATATCTGGATTGTATCAAGTGAAAGGGAAGACGAAAAATGAGGGAGAAATAGGATTATCGAATGACTGCAAACAGAGCCGCCATGTGGAAGTACAAGGGGTCAGATACTTATCCAGCTGACTGACGGCCAATGCAGTTTCTATCACCACAGTCCAGGTCTACATAACTGGAGGAGAAGGAGGAGCGCCTGCACTTACATTAACTTCTGCTCCAACAGAAAAGACATTCAGTGAATTGTTGTATAAAATGGACTCTTCCACTTGATGGGTGGGAGGAGCTTAAAAAGTATGGATCAGAATACATTCAAGTAAATAAGGGGGATATTTTAAGGAACGAGGGGTTCCTGATCCTTAAAATACAGAGGGTGTTGTACAGGTGCTCCATAGACATGTACAGGAGCTTCAGAAGCAGTTTGTCAGGTACATTTCCCCTTTAAGAGCCCTTTAAGATCTAGACGGTTTATTATATCATTTGTATGAAGACGTACGTGTCTTTATTCCTGTCTGGAAAGTGAGTTTCTACTTGTACAAAGATGTCAATATGAAGAGGTAGAGCTGTAGTATAAAGCATGGAGGATGGGCAGGGACAAAAATAAGCTTGAGGTGGGTTTGTGGCTCCAGTCCAATGGACATTATCAGTAAACTAGAGTGACTGGTCCCAATCCTGCTAGTAAAGGAGAATAGTGAGAGCAGCTCTGGAGTACAATACAGGATGTAACTCAGGATCAGTACAGGATTAGTAATGTATGTACACAGTCACTACACCAGCAGAATAGTGAGTGCAGCTCTTAAGTATAATACAGGATGTAACTCAGGATCAGTACAGGATAAGTAATGTATGTACACAGTCACTCCACCAGCAGAATAGTGAGTGCAGCTCTTAAGTACAATACAGGATGTAACTCAGGATCAGTACAGGATAAGTAATGTATGTACACAGTGACTCCACCAGCAGAATAGTGAGTGCAGCTCTGGAGTATAATACAGGATATAACTCAGGATCAGTACAGGATAATAATGTAATGTATGTACACAGTGACTGCACCAGCAGAATTAGTGAGTGCAGCTCTGGAGGATAATACAGGATGTAACTCAGGATCAGTACAGGATAAGTAATGTAATGTATGTACACAGTGACTGCACCAGAAGAATAGCGAGTGCAGCTCTTGGGCATAATACAAGATGTAACTCAGGATCAGTACAGGATAAGTAATGTATGTACACAGTGACTGCACCAGCAGAATAGTGAGTGCAGCTCTGGAGGTATAATACAGGATGTAACTCAGGATCAGTACAGGATAAGTAATGTATGTACACAGTGACTCCACAAGCAGAATAGTGAGTGCAGCTCTGAAGTATAATACAGGATGTAACTCAGGATGAGTACAGGATTAGTAATGTATGTACACAGTCACTCCATCAGCAGAATAGTGAGTGCAGCTCTGGAGTATAATACAGGATGTAACTCAGGATCAGTACAGGATAAGTAATGTATGTACACAGTGACTCCACCAGCAGAATAGTGAGTGCAGCTCTGGAGTATAATACAGGATGTAACTCAGGATCAGTACAGGATAAGTAATGTATGTACACAGTGACTCCACAAGCAGAATAGTGAGTGCAGCTCTGAAGTATAATACAGGATGTAACTCAGGATGAGTACAGGATTAGTAATGTATGTACACAGTCACTCCATCAGCAGAATAGTGAGTGCAGCTCTGGAGTATAATACAGGATGTAACTCAGGATCAGTACAGGATAAGTAATGTATGTACACAGTGACTCCACCAGCAGAATAGTGAGTGCAGCTCTGGAGTATAATACAGGATGTAACTCAGGATCAGTACAGGATAAGTAATGTATGTACACAGTGACTCCACAAGCAGAATAGTGAGTGCAGCTCTGAAGTATAATACAGGATGTAACTCAGGATGAGTACAGGATTAGTAATGTATGTACACAGTCACTCCATCAGCAGAATAGTGAGTGCAGCTCTGGAGTATAATACAGGATGTAACTCAGGATCAGTACAGGATAAGTAATGTATGTACACAGTGACTGCACCAGCAGAATAGTGAGTGCAGCTCTTAAGTACAATACAGGATGTAACTCAGGATCAGTACAGGATAAGTAATGTATGTACACAGTGACTCCACCAGCAGAATAGTGAGTGCAGCTCTGGAGTATAATACAGGATATAACTCAGGATCAGTACAGGATAATAATGTAATGTATGTACACAGTGACTGCACCAGCAGAATAGTGAGTGCAGCTCTGGAGGATAATACAGGATGTAACTCAGGATCAGTACAGGATAAGTAATGTATGTACACAGTCACTCCACCAGCAGAATAGTGAGTGCAGCTCTTAAGTACAATACAGGATGTAACTCAGGATCAGTACAGGATAAGTAATGTATGTACACAGTGACTCCACCAGCAGAATAGTGAGTGCAGCTCTGGAGTATAATACAGGATATAACTTCAGGATCAGTACAGGATAATAATGTAATGTATGTACACAGTGACTGCACCAGCAGAATAGTGAGTGCAGCTCTGGAGGATAATACAGGATGTAACTCAGGATCAGTACAGGATAAGTAATGTAATGTATGTACACAGTGACTGCACCAGAAGAATAGCGAGTGCAGCTCTTGGGCATAATACAAGATGTAACTCAGGATCAGTACAGGATAAGTAATGTATGTACACAGTGACTGCACCAGCAGAATAGTGAGTGCAGCTCTGGAGTATAATACAGGATGTAATCAGGATCAGTACAGGATAAGTAATGTATGTACACAGTGACTCCACAAGCAGAATAGTGAGTGCAGCTCTGAAGTATAATACAGGATGTAACTCAGGATGAGTACAGGATTAGTAATGTATGTACACAGTCACTCCATCAGCAGAATAGTGAGTGCAGCTCTGGAGTATAATACAGGATGTAACTCAGGATCAGTACAGGATAAGTAATGTATGTACACAGTGACTCCACCAGCAGAATAGTGAGTGCAGCTCTGGAGTATAATACAGGATGTAACTCAGGATCAGTACAGGATAAGTAATGTATGTACACAGTGACTCCACAAGCAGAATAGTGAGTGCAGCTCTGAAGTATAATACAGGATGTAACTCAGGATGAGTACAGGATTAGTAATGTATGTACACAGTCACTCCATCAGCAGAATAGTGAGTGCAGCTCTGGAGTATAATACAGGATGTAACTCAGGATCAGTACAGGATAAGTAATGTATGTACACAGTGACTGCACCAGCAGAATAGTGAGTGCAGCTCTTAAGTTACAATACAGGATGTAACTCAGGATCAGTACAGGATAAGTAATGTATGTACACAGTGACTCCACCAGCAGAATAGTGAGTGCAGCTCTGGAGTATAATACAGGATATAACTCAGGATCAGTACAGGATAATAATGTAATGTATGTACACAGTGACTGCACCAGCAGAATAGTGAGTGCAGCTCTGGAGGATAATACAGGATGTAACTCAGGATCAGTACAGGATAAGTAATGTATGTACACAGTGACTGCACCAGCAGAATAGTGAGTGCAGCTCTGGAGTATAATACAGGATGTAACTCAGGATCTGTACAGGATAAGTAATGTATGTACACAGTGACTCCACCAGCAGAATAGTGAGTGCAGCTCTGGAGTATAATACAGGATATAACTCAGGGTCAGTACAGGATAATAATGTAATGTATGTACACAGTGACTGCACCAGCAGAATAGTGAGTGCAGCTCTGGAGTATAAATACAGGATGTAACTCAGGATCAGTACAGGATAAGTAATGTATGTACAACAGTGACTGCACCAGCAGAATAGTGGAGTGCAGCTTCTGGAGTATAATACAGGATGTAACTCAGGATCAGTACAGGGATAAGTAATGTATGTACACACTGACTGCACCAGCAGAATAGTGAGTGCCAGCTCTGGAGTATAATACAGGATGTAACTCAGGATCAGTACAGGATAAGTAATGTAATGTATGTACACAGTGACTGCACCAGCAGAATAGTGAGGTGCAGCTCTGGAGTATAATACAGGATGTACCTGAGGATCAGTAATGTAATGTATGTACACAGTGACTGCACCAGCAGAATAGAGAGTGCAGCTCTGGAGTAAACAGGATGTAATTCAGGATTAGTACAGGATAAGTAATGTATGTACATAGTGACTGCACCAGCAGAATAGTGAGTGCAGCTCTGGAGTATAATACAGGATGTAACTCAGGATCAGGACAGGATAAGTAATGTATGTACACAGTGACTGCACCAGCAGAATAGTGAGTGCAGCTCTGGAGTATAATACAGGATGTAACTCAGGATCAGGACAGGATAAGTAATGTATGTACACAGTGACTGCACCAGCAGAACAGTGAGTGCAGCTCTGGAGTATAATACAAGATGTAATTCAGGATCAGTACAGGATAAGTAATGTCTGTACACAGTGACTGCACCAGCAGAATAGACTATTTAATGTATTTTGTGGAAATCAGGTTGTACTAATTAATATAGTATTATATATATATATATATATATATATATCTACATACACAGTATTATGGAGGATTACTGAGACACACTCTGTATTGGTATACTTTATGATGTGTTGTACTACTGCTGTGTTACTTTGTGTGTTTTTTATGCAGTAACCTCTGTTGCACGTTGTTACATTGTTTCTGTTATGGATACTGTTTTCGGTGTAATCGTCTGTTATCTCATTTATTTTATTACTATCTGATTTACACGGTGTAATGTGCCGATCAGTAATGATATTCAGATAAATGTGCAGCCGCCATTACATAACAGCGGGGAATAAAGTCATAGGTTATGTGGAGAGCTGAGCTTCTGCTCCCATGTATCACCCCGTGTCCAGCCCACCAGCTTTCAGCTATTTAATCAGAACTAAACCCAATCCTCGTCAGCCATGTCTAATTTAAGCCCTTGTTGGACGGGTGACATATGTGATAGGAATCCGTGCTAATCTCTGTTGATACTGTTCCGTGGCGCAGTGCCCTGCTGGCACGTCTCTATAATGACTTGATATCCGAGTCCTCGGGGACTGGCGTGCGTTTGATGCAAGAGATTTTATTTCAAGATGAACTGTACACAAAAGTCTCTGCTCTGCGTCTGCTGCATCTGTGAAGATTGAATTAGAGGATTTGGAACTTGTGGCCGCAGCGTTGGGGCCGTTATAGGGAATTACACGGGATAATTAGCAGCCGCACGCCGTCTTACGACAGACGTTCGCTTTCTTTGTATTCCGCATCTTGTATATGGAAAGACTCAGAGTTCTTCTGAGCGCCAACATGTAGTCAACAGTATTTGTATTCATGAGATTATAAGGTTATGACGTGCGCGAAAATACACAAAACTGCTCTCCTGAAATATTCTGTGCTGCTGGGAGGACCCTGCTCCTTTGACTATGTAACGCTCAGTCTGTGACCTCCACAAGATCAGCACACTCCTCTCCTGAAATCCTCTGTGCTGCTGGGAGGACCCTGCTCCTTCCACTATGTAACTACCAGTCTGTGACCTCCACAAGATCAGCACACTCCTCTCCTGAAATCCTTTGTGCTGCTGGGAGGACCCTGCTCCTTCCACTATGTAACTACCAGTCTGTGACCTCCACAAGATCAGCACACTCCTCTCCTGAAATCCTCTGTGCTTCTGGGAGGACCCTGCTCCTTCCACTATGTAACTCTCACCCTGTGACCTCCACAAGATCAGCACACTCCTCTCCTGAAATCCTCTGTGCTGCTGGGAGGACCCTGCTCCTTCCACTATGTAACTCTCATCCTGTGACCTCCACAAGATCAGCACACTCCTCTCCTGAAATCCTCTGTGCTGTTGGGAGGACCCTGCTCCTTCCACTATGTAACTCTCAGTCTGTGACCTCCACAAGATCAGCGCACTCCTCTCCTGAAATCCTCTGTGCTGCTGGGAGGACCCTGTTCCTTCCACTATGTAACTCTCAGCCTGTAACCTCCACAAGAACAGCACACTCCTCTCCTGAAATCCTCTGTGCTGCTGGGAGGACCCTGTTCCTTCCACTTTGTAACTACCAGTCTGTGACCTCCACAAGATCAGCACACTCCTCTCCTGAAATCCTTTGTGTTGCTGGGAGGACCCTGCTCCTTCCACTATGTAAACACTCATCCTGTGACCTCCACAAGAATCAGCAGACTCCTCTCCTGAAATCCTCTGTGCTGCTGGGAGGACCCTGCTCCTTCCACTATATAACTCTCAGTCTGTGACCTCCACAAGATCAGCGCACTCCTCTCCTGAAATCCTCTGTGCTGCTGGGAGGACCTTGCTCCTTCCTCTATGTAACTCTCATCCTCTGACCTCCACAAGATCAGCGCACTCCTCTGTGCTGCTGGGAGGACCCTGCTCTTTGAACTATGTAATGCTCAGTCTGTGACCTCCACAGGATCAGCACACTCCTCTCCTTAAATACTCTGTGTACTATGTTGTGATATATATCCTGTTCATTTGCACTGTATTTGTGAGGCTCTGTGGAAAGGGTTAATGAATACTGAGAGACTGTTAGGACTTTGAATGAGAAGCTGGTTATTTTCCACAGCTGCCATAGGGTTTCAAGAAGAGCATGTTTTGGAGGCAAAAGGCCAGACGTGTTTACCACCCAAACAAGAAAGTCTGACCTTTTGAATTTCTGGTCTACCCCTGTTGTTATGTCTGGAAACCTGTTTGTGTCTAGAAAAACTGCTGTGTCATTGCCATTATCATTGAAGCTCTAATGCAAGTCTATGAGAGACGGAAAGTGTAACATTGTATCTGTTTGTGCTGAGTTTCTCCACTCCTCCCCTCCCACTAGAAGATTCTATTTCACCCAGGAATTGTATATAAGGAGAGCGGTCAGAGCCCCTAGTGTGCTGCAGTTAGGGACCAGTGCTTAGAAGATTAGACTTATTTCCCATTGGTTTGCATCACACCTTACCATTCCCTTCCGGAGAGCAGCAAGATGTGGTGACACCTCGACCATGCCCTATTTGTGTCCATGTTTGAAGAACCTTTATACCCATTATAGACAATAGGTCTGTGAAAAACATGGACACAACATGGATGGCATCTGTGTTTCATGTGGGTTTCACAGATCATTGCCAGGAGATGTTCTTGAAATTAATTTTCAGCCAAGCAGCCCTGGAATACGGATGACACATGGAGGGCAGCAAACGGACACAAGGACCAAACACGGATCCTTAGTGGACATCTGCACCGATGAAGCACTGAACTTCTAATGTCATCATGGACACGGCCATAGTCTGTGGCCTCACGCTGTCAGGATGCTGTTGGTGGTGGCACATAGTGAACAGGCTGCAGGGATTGGAGTCTGGTCTGCAGGGAATTGGCCATTTTGTGTTTTTTTCTGATTACACCATTCACTAGAGGCGATAAATATTTTTGTATTTAAATAGTGCGTGCATTTTAAGGATCAGCGATGCCTATGATGTTGTTTTTTAAATTATTTATTTTTATGTTAATTTGGGAGACAGGCACAATTGGAATTTTTTTTTAATATATTTTTAAAAATGTCAATTTAAAGAAAAAAAACTTTTTATGTCATCCTAAGGGACTATAACAAGCTCTTTTTTATTGCCCATGTATTCTGTAATATATTTTATCCATACAGCATTGGTCCCCAACCTTTTTTGCACCAAGGACCGGTTTCCCTGGAATCGCGTGGGGGGTGGGGTGGGGGAGGAAGGGGTGGGTTATGGATGCTGGTCGGCGCTGACTGATTCAACACGGCATAACAAAACAAAGTCCATCATTAAAATATATAAACATAAAAATGCCCCTATACAGTGCCCCCCCCATATAAATACCCCTTCTTTTGTAGGCCTCAGTAGATGCCCCATTAGTACCAGTAAAAAGATCCCCGGCTAGTGCCCCCATAATGTGCCAAGCTAAGAAGTGTCCCCATAATGCCCCAAATAATGGCCCAGTGAGAAGCTGCCCCAAAGTGCACCAAGAAGAAGTGCCCCAAGGCCCAAATAATGTGCCAGTAAGAAGTGCCCCCCATAGATGCCCAAATAATGTGCCAGTGTGCCCCCAGTGAAGTGCCATAATAATGTGCCAGTAAGAAGTGCCCCCATAGATGCCCCAAATAATGTGCCAGTAAGAAGTGCCCCCATAGATGCCCCAATGTGCCGTAGAAGTGCCCCCCATGCCCCAAATAATGTGCAGTGAGAAGTGCCCCAATAATGTGCAGTAAGAAGTGCCCCCAATAGTGCCCCCAATAATGTGCAGTAGAAGTGCCCCCATAGATGCCCCAATAATGTGCCAGTAAGAAGTGCCCCCAAATGCCCCCAAATATAATGTAGCCAGAAGTTGCCCCCATAGATGCCCCAATAATGTGCCAGTAAGAAGTGCCCCATAGATGCCCCAATAATGTGCAGTAAGAAGTGCGTAAGATGCCCCAATAATGTGCCAGTAAGAAGTGCCCCCATAGTGCCCCCAATAAATGTGCCAGTAAGAAGTGCCCCCATAGATGCCCCCAATAATGTGCCAGTAAGAAGTGCCCCCATAATGTGCCCCCCAATAATGTGCAGTAAGAAGCATAGATGCCCCCAATAATGTGCCAGTAAGAAGTGCCCCATAGATGCCCCCAAATAATGTGCCAGTAAGAAGTGCCCCATAAGTGCCCCAATAATGTGCCAGTAAGAAGTGCCCCCATAGATGCCCCAATAAGTGCCCCAAAGAAGTGCCCCCAATAATGTGCCAGTAAGAAGTGCCCCCATAAGATGCCCAAATAATATGTGCCAGTAAGAAGTGCCCCAATAATGCCCCAATAATGCCAGTAAGAAGCCCCCATAGATGCCCCAAATAATGTGCCAGTAAGAAGTGCCCCCATAGATGCCCCCCAATAATGTGCCAGTAAGAAGTGCCCCATAGATGCCCCCAAATAATGTGCCAGTAAGAATTGCCCCCAATAATGTGCCAGTAAGAATGCCGCCCCAAGAATGCCCCCAATGCCCCAATAATAAGAATGCCAGAAGAAGTGCCCCCAATAATGTGCCAGTAAGAAGTGCCCCCATAGATGCCCCCAAAATAATGTGCCAGTAAGAATTGCCCCAATAATGTGCCAAGAATTTCCCCCAATAATGTGCCAGTAAGAAATGCCCCCGCAGTGCCCCCCAATAATGTGCCAGTAAGAATTGCCCCCATAGATGCCCCCAAATAATGTGCCAGTAAGAAGTGCCCCCAAATAATGTGCCAGTAAGAAGTGCCCCCATAGATGCCCCCAAATAATGTGTCAGTAAGAAGTGCCCCATAGATGCCCCCAATAATGTGCCAGTAAGAAGTGCCCCCATAGATGCCCCCAAATAATGTGCCCAGTAAGAAGTGCCCCATAGATGCCCCCAAATAATGTCCAGTAAGAAATGCCCCCATGTGCCAGTAAGAAGTGCCGTAAGTGCCCCATAGAGCAAAATGCCCCCAATAATGTGCCAGTAAGAGTGCCCCATAGATGCCCCAAAAATGTGCCAGTAAGAAGTGCCCCCAATAATGTGCCAGTAAGAATAAGTGCCCCATAGATTCCCCAAATAATGTGCCAGTAAGAATTTCCCCCAATAATGTGCCAGTAAGAAATGCCACCGCAGTGCCCCCCAATAATGTGCCAGTAAGAATTGCCCCCATAGATGCCCCAAATAATGTGCCAGTAAGAATGCCCCCAATAATGTGCCAGTAAGAAGTGCCCCAATAATGTGCAGTAAGAAATGCCCCATAGATGCCCCCACAGTGCCCCCCAATAATGTGCCAGTAAGAAGTGCCCCCAATAATGTGCCAGTAAGAAGTGCCCCCATAGATGCCCCACAGTGCCTCCCCATAATGTACCAATAAGAAGTTGTCCCATAGATGCCCCCACGGTGCCCCCAATAATGTACCAGTAAGAAGCGCCCCCATAGATGCCCCCACAGTGCCCCCCCATAATGTACCAATAAGAAGGCCCCCATAGATGCCCCCCAATCATGTGCCAGTAAGAAGTGCCCCTCTCCTGCATTGTACCCAAAAAAAACACTTACCTCCACCAGGCTGGCAGGAATGCAATGCAGGCCTCTTCCTGCCTGTGCTGTATGGCTCATCACACCGCTTGAGCCGGGAGAAGGGAGACGTCTCTCCCTCCCTGGCGCAGCCCAGGCATTTGTATCGCTGTCCTGAGGACGGCGATACAGATGAATATGGAGATGAGCGCTTCCACTCCCTGTGCCCTGCCGCCGCCCCCCACTTGTGACCAGGGCCCTGAATGCTGCGTCCCACCAAACATTCATCCAGGGCCCGGTCCTGGGCAGTGGACCGGTGGTTGGGGACCGCTGCATTACAGAGTGCTGCGAGTATATCACAGTGCTGCCACCTTCAGGACTGCATTAGCTGGCTGCATGAGGGTCAGTTACCAGCCATTATCAGTAGTGGTTCTGAGTGCATGGGGTGTGGATATTTGGCGATGGATCAAGTTCAGAAGAATGATGGTGAATTGGGGGGGTGGTGGTCGGTGAACAGAGGTGAGTTAGATCAAGAGATGTGATAGGCGAACCTAAGAAGATGTGTTTTTAGGGAGCGCCTAAAACTGTGGATGTTGTAAATTAACCTATTGCTTGGAGTAGGGTGTTTGAGAGAACATGAGCCGTTCAAGAGAAGTCTGGGAGACGAGAGTCTGGTCTGAGGTCTATAATCATTCAGGTGGACTGATCTGGGGTCTATGTTTATTTAGGAGGTCTGGGGTCTGTATTTATTCAAGTCTGGGGTCTATATTCAGGGGGTCTTATCTGGGGTCTGTTATTATTTATGTGGTCTAGTTGGGGGTCCATAATTTTTTGGGGGTCTGGTCTGGGGTTTTTATTTATTTAGGAGGTCTGGGGTCTGTATATATTTAGGAGTTTCGTCTGCGGCCTGAGTTTAGTCTGGGACCTATAATTATTTAGGGGGTCTGGTACGGGGACTATATCTATTTAGGAGGTCGGGTGTCTAATTTTCAGTGGTCTGGTCTGGGGTCTATAATTATTTAGGAGGTTGGGGTCTATAATTATTAAAGAGGTCTGTATTTATTTAGGGGTCTGGTTGGGGATCTATAAATATTCAGGGGTCTGGTCTGGGGTCTGTATTTAGGAGTTTGGGGTCTATAAATATTCAGGGGGTCTGGTCTGGGGTCTTTATTTAGGAGGTTCGGGTCTATAAATATTCAGAGGGTCTGGTCTGGGGTCTGTATTTATTTAGGAGTTTGGGGTCTATAAATATTCAGGGGGTCTGGTCTGGGGTCTTTATTTTATTTAAGAGGTTGGGGTCTATAAATATTCAGGAAGTCTGGTCTGGGGTCTGTATTTATTTAGGAGTTTGGGGTCTATAAATATTCAGGGGGTCTGGTCTGAGGTCTTTATCTAGGAGGTCGGGGGTGTATAAATATTCAGGGGGTCTGGTCTGAGGTCTTTATTTATTTAGGAGGTAGGGGTCTATAAATATTCAGGGGTCTGGTCTGGGGTCTTTATTTATTTAGCAGTTTGGGGGTCTATAAATTTTCAGGGGTCTGGTCTGGGGTCTTTAGTTATTTAGGAGGTCGGGGTCTATAAATATTCAGGGGGTCTGGTCTGGGGTTTTCTTTATTTATTTAAGAGGTTGGGGTCTATAAATATTCAGAAAGTCTGGTCTGGGGTCTGTATTTATTTAGGAGTTTGGGGTCTATAAAATATTCAGGGGGTCTGGTCTGAGGTCTTTATCTAGGAGGTCGGGGGGGTGTATAAATTTCAGGGGTCTGGTCTGAGGTCTTTATTTATTTAGGAGGTAGGGGTCTATAAATATTCAGGGGTCTGGTCTGGGGGTCTTTATTTATTTAGCAGTTTGGGGTCTATAAATTTTTCAGGGGTCTGGTCTGGGGTCTTTAGTTATTTAGGAGGTCGGGGGTATATAAATATTCAGGGGTCTGGTCTGGGGTCTTTATTTATTTAGGAGATCAGGGTCTATAAATATTCAGGGGTCTGGTCTGGGGTCTTTAGTTATTTAGGAGGTCGGGGGTCTATAAATATTCAGGAGTCTGGTCTGGGTCTGTATATATTTAGGAGTTTCGTCTGCGGCCTGAGTTTAGTCTGGGACCTATAATTATTTAGGGGGTCTGGTCCGGGGACTATATTTATTTAGGAGGTCGGGTCTCTAATTTTCAGGGGTCTGGGGTCTATAATTATTTAGGGGGTTGGGGTCTATAATTATTAAAGAGGTCTGTATTTATTTAGGGGTCTAGTTGGGGATCTATAATTATTCAGGGGGTCTGGGTCCTTTATTTATTTAGGAGTTTAGGGTCTATAAATATTCAGGGATTCTGGTCTGGGGTCTTAATTTATTTAGGAGTTTGGGGTCTATAAATATTCAGGGGGTCTAGTCTGGGGTCTTTATTTATTTAGGAGTTTGGGTCTATAAATATTCAGGGGATCTGGTCTGGGGTCTGTATTTATTTAGGAGGTTGGGGTCTATAAATATTCAGGGGTTCTGGTCTGGAGTCTGTATTTATTTAGGAGTTTGGAGTCTAAATATTCGGGGGGTCTGGTCTGGTGTCTGTATTTATTTAGGAGGTCAGTGTCTAAAAATATTCAGTGGGTCTGGTCTGGTGTCTGTATTTATTTAGGAGTTTGGAGTCTAAAAATATTCAGGGGGTCTGGTCTGGGTTCTTTATTTATTTAGGAGGTCAGTGTCTATAAATATTCAGGGAGTCTGGTCTGGGGTCTGGCTCTTTATTTATTTAGGAGGTTGATGTCTATAAATATTCAGGGGGTCTGGTCTGGGGTCTGTATTTATTTAGGAGGTCGGGGATCTATAAATATTCAGGGGATCTGGTCTGGGGTCTTTATTTATTTAGGAGGTTGGGGTCTATAAATATTGAGAGGGTCTGGTCTGGGGTCTTTATTTATTTAGGAGGTTGGGGTCTATAAATATTCAGGGGTTCTGGTCTGGGGTCTGTATTTATTTAGGAAGTTAGGGTCTATAAATATTGAGAGGGTCTGGTGTCTTTATTTATTTAGGAGGTTGGGGTCTATAAATATTCAGGGGTCTGGTATGGGGTCTTTATTTAGGAAGTTGGGGTCTATAAATATTCAGGGGGGTCTGGTCTGGGGTCTTTATTTATTTAGGTGGCCAGGGTCAATAAATATTCAGGAGGTCTGGTCTGGGGTCTTTATGTTGAGGGAGATGAAGGAGTCATGTGTAATATTTATGATTTAAATTCAGTAACTTTGGGCGTGTCCTATGTTAATGGGCGGGTCATAAAGCTACAAGTTTTGTGGGGTGGGCACAGTGCACCACTTTTTACATCATTTTTTTAATCTGCCTGATGTCCCCTATAAGCCGGTTTTATTCCTGCTTGCAGCTTATGACACATGGTCCTTACTAATACCATAAGATGGTTGAACAGGTCAGTGCCCTTCCAAAACCAGCCTGAAATACTCTGTGCTGCTGGAGGACTCCTTCCACTCTCTAACTGTATTGTGACCTTCCTCTTGTCTCCATTCTCCTGTTCACTGCCTCTGTCCTCTAGACCAGCACATCAATCTCCTGAAATACAGCACCTCTCTATATCCATTCAAGAGCAGCTCACATCATGTCTTTAACCCCTACAACCCTGCCCTCAATTGATATAATCACACAGTGAGCACAACAGCCTCCTAAAATACTCTGTGCTGCTGTGAATTCGACATCCATTCATTTCAGTGCATCCCACCATATGTTGAGTCTTGGGTTTGTAATGTAATCTATATAGGAAAGACTCTTATCGCCCACTTTGTAGATTAGGGCAGGGTCAGCCGTCCTCGGTCCTTCTGTGACTCACTGGAGAATTCGCCTTTTCGGATAAGGATCGTTCCTCATTATCCTCTTCAGAAGAAGAAAAACATTTCCTCTGTGTGTCCCCACAGATGTGGGATCCGCCCGGGGAGTCCCCTGTGACAGATGTTGGCGCTTCTTTTTGGAAGGCTGCTATCAGGGTGTCCGAGGTATATACTGGGGCCATACAAAATAACATCATAAATTAACCCCTTCAGTGACAGGATTTCCTCATGGCCTTTAGAACCATGTAGAGCAAGCACAGTACACAAAGCAACAATTCCTCAATTCTATATTGAGTTGTTTAATCCCTGGTGGTCTAGTGGGATCTCTGTAATAGCTAATAGTCCTGTGGGGTCCCGGTAGTACCAAGAAGGAGGTCCTTGTGAGCCATGAATGACCAATGGGGGCTCTAGTGACTCTGATGGGTCTGGGGAAGGGTTTGAATCCCTGGTGATTAAGTGGAGATACCTGTAATCTTTGATTATAATCCTTAAAACAACTTCTTTTAATTTTCAGTGATTAATTGAGGTCCAGTGGGAGTCCATAATCCCTGGTGGCCCAGTGGGATCTCTGTAATAGCTCATGGCCCACTGGGGTCCCCATAAATCCTGGTAGTAGAATAAGGGAGGACCCTGTGAACCGCGAATAAACAATGGGTGTTCTGGTGACTCAGGAAGGTTTTAGAATACCTGGTGGTCAAGTGGAAATTCCTGTAATCTCTGGTGATCCAGAGTGGCCTATGTAATTTTAGAATCAATGTCCTTGTAATTCTCAGTGGTTAACTGAGGTCCACTCAGAGTCCAAAATCCCTGGTGGTCCAGTGGGATTTCCTATAACATCTGAGGACTTCTGTTGGTCCTTATAGTCTCTGACAATTCAGTGGGGGTAAATGAAAATGTTAGTGGTTCAGTAAGGAGTTTTGAAGCCCATAATAATCCATTGGTAGTGACCAGAAATGTTCGTGGTCCGGTAAGGAGTTGTGCAGTCCCTCATAATCCATTGGGAGTGACCATAAATTCCTTCAATGTATAGTAGTCTTGTATATTTTGTAATTCCTGATTGTAATCTGTAGTGCTCCATGGTCAACAGTTGGGGCCCTTGTAATCCCTAGCGGTCTAGTGGGAATTTTGGTAAATAGTTGTCTAGTGGGGTTCCTATAAATCCTACTGGTACAGTGGAGGGAAAACTGTAATCTGTGGATGAACAATGGGGATCTCAGTGTATCTGGAAGGATTTAGAATCCCTGTAGGGAATTCTGGTGTCCCTCTTTGGGTAATTTTAAATGGACCAATGATAGTTTTATAACTGAATAGAGAGTTAAGTCTTGTGGACCAGTAGGGCTTTTGCTGCTACTTATGACTGAGCAGTGATCCTTATAATCACTGGTGGGCCAATGGGGGTAAAGTCTTACTGTACAGTTGAGATCTGGTGGTCCAGTGGGAATTTTGTAATTCCTGGTGGAAGAATAGGGATGTCCATAATCTCTGGTGGTTTGGGGTGTAACCTCTTAGTATCCAGTGGAGGTAAATTTTGGTGGTCCAGTAGGGATTTTGTAATTCCTGGGGGATCCTTATAACACCTGGTGGTCCAGTGAGGGTTAAGTTTTACTGTCAAGTAAAACTAAAATCTGGTGGGCCAGTAAGAATTGGAATTCCCAGTGGATGTATTGGAGTCCCTATGCTCCTGTGGAGGTAAAGTCTAACCATCCCTGGTAATCTAGGGGGATTTTCCAGTGGTGATTTTGACATTCCTGGTAGATGAATAATGCATCTTTATAACCCCTGGTAACCAGTAGGGGTAAAGTCTTACTGTGAAGTACAGTTAAAGCCTGCTGGTCCAACAGGGATTGAAATTTCTGGTGGGTGAATAGGGTTCCCTATAATCCCTGGTGGTCCAGTTGGGATAATGTCTATCCACTGGAGATAACTTTGGTGGTCCAGATCTCTATAATTCCTGGTGAGCCAGTGGGTAATGTGTAATTCCCTTTGAATTAAAGAGGATCCCTATAATCTCTGGGGGGTCCAGTGATAATTGTGTAATCCCTGGTGGATGACTAGGGGATTCTTATATGCTTTGGTGGCCCAGATCTGTATAATTCCTGGTGAGCCAGTGGGTAATGTGTAATTCCCATTGAATTAAAGGGAATCCCTATAATCTCTGGGGGGTCCAGTGATAATTGTATAATCCCTGGTGGATGACTAGGGGATTCTTATATGCTTTGGTGGTCCAGATCCGTATAATTCCTGGTGATCCAGTGGGAATGTGTAATTCCTATTGAATTAAAGGGGATCCCTTTAATCTCTGGGGCGTCCAGTGATAATTGTGTAATCCCTGGTGGATGACTAGGGGATTCTTATAAACTTTGGTGGTCCAGTGTGGGTAAAGTCTTACTGTCAAGTACAGATAAAGTCTTTTGACAAATCAGGGATTGAAATTCCTGGTGAATGAATAGTGATCCCTGTAATCCCCAGTGGTCCTTCCTGGAAGACGAATTGGGATCTCTATAATCCCTGGTGGTCCAGTGAAGAGAATGTCTGTCCACAGGAGATTTTGTGGTCCATATCCCTATAATCCCTGCTGGTCCAGTGGGAAATTTGTAACTCTTAGTGGATGAACAGGGATCCCTATAATCTCTGATAGTCTACCGGGGACACAATTCTACCTGTCCACTGCAAATAAAGTCTGGTGGTTTAGTAGGGATTTTATAACTCCTACTGGATGAAAATGGATCTTTATAAGCCCTGGTAGTCTAGTGGAGGTAACGTGTTATTGTTTAGAAGAGATAAAGATAGAAATTCCTGGTAGATGAACAAGGTCTAGTTAGGGCAAACGTCTACTTGTCCACCGGACATAAAGATTTTTATAAGACCAGGTGGTCTAGTGGAGGTAAAGTCTTAGTGTTTAGTAGATTTGGTAAAGTTTTAAATCCTTGGTGGATGGATAGGGATCCCAATAGTCCCTGCTGGGGGAGTGGAGGTGAAGTCTAACTTTCCACTGATGGTGGATGAATATGGATTCCTATAATCCTTGGTGCCTTATTAGGGTCCAAAGTCTAACTCTCCACTGGAAGTAAAGTCTGGTGGTAGAGTTGGAATTTTTTTTAAACTCCTGTCCGATGAAAGGGGATCTTTATAAGCCCTGGTGGTCTAGTGGAGGTAAAGTATTATTGTTCAGAAGAGGTAAAGATAGAAATTCCTGGAGGATGAGTGGAGTTTAGTTAGGGCAAAAGTCTACTTGTCCACGGGACATAAAGTCTGGTGGTTCAGTAGAGATTTTGTAACTCCTATTGGATGAAAAGGGATCTTTATAAGACCTGGTTGTCTAGTGGAGGTATAATCTTACCTTTTAGTACAGGTAATGTAATAAATTTACCTGTCTGGGCTCCAGCGGCGTGATTCTCAGCCTTGGACAGGATGCAGTGCTCTGTTTCTCCCTGCAGGGGGCGTGTGCTGGGATAGATTAGCAATGGGTTGATTTTGCTGTGTGCTAGGTGCCAGGGTCTGATCCAGGGACTCGGCACTCTATTTAAATCCATGGCCATACACCAGTACCACCAGTGATAGTCTTGTTTGGCTCACTAGATTCCTTGTTCCTGCATTTGTGTACTGATTCCTCTGTGCTTCTGACCTCGGCTTGTCTTCTGACCATCCTGTGTCTCTCGTTTATTCATTCGTTTTGACCCATTTCCGTATGTTTGGCTTTTATTTGTCTGTTGGTGTTTGTATATCTCTGCATCTATTTACAGTAGGGACCGTCGTCCAGTTGCGGTTCTGCCAAGTAAGGCTTATACTGCAAGTAGGTAGGGAAAGTGGGCTGGGTTCTAGGTTAGGGCTCACTGTCCATGTCTGTCTCTACATATAGGCATTACAGGTACCTAAAGAATGAATAAGTATCCCGATAGTCCCTGGTGATCACATGGAAGTCCACCTTTCCACAGAGGATAAAGTCTTGCGGTACAGATCCCTATAATCCGTGGTGGTCTAGTAGACGTAGTGATTTTAATACATGCTGGCTAATGGTCATTTTTAGATATATATGGGGGGGAGCTGTCTCTGTATACATCTTGACTACATATCAGGAAATCTGGAGTCTGCGCTGTGTACACCTCTAATGCTGTATATACATATGTGCCTCACCAGATGGCGGTTTTATTTTATCTCCCAGATCCCTGTGTTATCCTGCTCAGGATCTGGAGACGTTCTTTATTACTCCTGCTGTTTGTTCCTTTGGAGCAGAAGACCCAGACACTGTTTGTAAATTACCTTGCGAGGTGAGAGGTTGGGACGGGAGGTTCTTCTTCGGCCGTCCTAAGACGTTATCACAGAACACATTGTAGATGTAAACATTCCAAAATCGGGTTATTTGCAGAAAAATGTAATCTGGAGCACGGAGCAGACGGGCTGCAGACCTCACTGTGTGTGGCTCCTCGTGACTACGGCCAAGACGTGGAAGAAGGAGCTGAGAAGATCCAAGACGGAGTCGATTCTCCGGAGAAAGCTGACAGCGTGATGTCATCATCATCATCATTGCTTTAATACATAACTCTGATGCTTGGCTTTTCTGGACAGTAGGAAAGATGAGTGACAACCTCTGTGATAACTGTAGGGGGAGCCATGGTAGTTGTCACCCAGCTTTCTTGGGTTCCTGAATGATCTATGTCCCTGGATATGTGATGATCTCTAATTACTGGAGAGCTTTGCTGTTCAGGGCTCCAGGAAAGCTGAGTGACAGACGGTGTGGGAGCCATGTCAGCCATGCATGTGAAGGTGCAAACACCTGCAGGGTCACTGGTGCCTGACCAGCGGAGAACGAGGCGTGATGTGCTGCAGCCGCTCATTCCTCCCCAGTCTTGGACACAGTTCACAGAAATCACCGCCAGAAATCATCACCCCCAATCTCCGCTCCTGCTGATTATTCCTGCTGGAGGCGCCTCACATACAGAGCGTTTTACATGTCATTACCCACATTCCTGGTCTGCAGGGAGGGGCGCATATTATTCATCTGGGGGCAAAGTGCTACGGCGTATCTAAGCCTCTCCTGTGTCATACTGTCTGCTGAGCCGTGTATCTAATACTAATGTGTGATACTGTCTTCTGAGCCATGAATCGAATCCTATCATGTGTGATACTGTCTTCTGAGCCATGTATCTAATCCTATCCTGTGTGATACTGTCTTCTGAGCCATGTATCTAATCCTATCCTGTGTGATACTGTCTTCTAAGCTGTGTATTGAATCCTATCATGTATGATACTGTCTGCTGAGCCATGTATCTAATCCTATCCTGTGCGATACTGTCTTCTGAGCCGTGTATCTAATCCTATCCTGTGTGATACTGTCTGCTGAACTGTGTATCTAATCCTATCCTGTGTGATACTGTCTTCTGAGCCGTGTATCTAATCCTATCCTGTGTGATACTGTCTGCTGAACTGTGTATCTACTCCTATCCTGTGTGATACTGTCTGCTGAGCCATGTATCTAATCCTATCCTGTGTGATACTGTCTTCTGAGCCATGTATCTAATCCTATCCTGTGTGATACTGTCTTCTAAGCTGTGTATCTAATCCTATCCTGTGTGATACTGTCTTCTAAGCTGTGTATCGAATCCTATCATGTATGATACTGTCTGCTGAGCCATGTATCTAATCCTATCCTGTGCGATACTGTCTTCTGAGCCATGTATCTAATCCTATCCTGTGCGATACTGTCTTCTGAGCCATGTATCTAATCCTATCCTGTGTGATACTGTCTGCTGAGCTGTGTATCTAATCCTATCATGTGTGATACTGCCTGCTGAGCTGTGTATCTAATCCTATCATGTGTGATACTGTCTTCCTAGCTGTGTACCTAATCCTATCATGTATGATACTGTCTGCTGAGCCATGTATCTAATCCTAACGTGTTAAACTGTCTGCATAGCTGTTTATCTAATCCTATCATGTATGATACTGTCTGCTGAGCTGTGTATCTAATCCTATCCTGTGTGATACTGTCTTTGTAGCTGTGTACCTAATCCTATCATGTGTGATATTGTCTGCTGAGCAGTGTATCTAATCCCGTCATGTTGGATACTGTCTGCTGAGCTGTGTATCTAATCCTATCCTGTGTGATACTGTCTGCTGAGCTGAGTATCTTATCCTATCATGTCTGACACAATTGATTGATCTGTGTATCTAATCCAATCATGTGTGATACTGTGTGCTGAGCTGTGTACCTAATCCTATACTGTGTGATACTATGTGTTGAGCTTTGTATCTAATCCTACCATGTGTGATACAGTCTGCTGAGCTGTGTATCTAATCCTATCATGTGTGATACAGTCTGCTGAGCGGTGTATCTAATCCTATCATGTGTGATACAGTCTGCTGAGCGGTGTATCTAATCCTATCATGTGTGATACAGTCTGCTGAGCGGTGTATATAATCCTATCATGTGTGATACAGTCTGCTGAGCGGTGTATCTAATCCTATCATGTGTGATACAGTCTGCCATGTAACGTCTGTGTTAATCGAACGTCTTCTCATATACTTTTGCTGAGATCACTGGGCATCCTCTGAGGATTGTGGCTGGTCGGATTCTACCTCTTTGAGGACGGTTCTTCTTGGACTTCCCATCAGCACCTTGAACTGAGTCAGCAAGAAAACCCGCTGTGCGCCGCCATAAATAATGAGTGAAAAGGCGGAAAAAGCCTCTACACAGAGGAAGTCATAAATGAGCAAGGAGGTCACGACCCTCAATTAGTCTTCTGGAGCTGGAGGCCAGCAGATGAGGTCTCCTCAGACAAATAAACATGACTTCACGGCCCCGGGAATTCTCCAAACCCACCAGAACCCTAAAAATAGAGAGCAGAGAAAACGAATCCACACAGAGCGGGGGTGATGAACTTCATGATGCACACGTCTATATCGGGAGGGAAACCCATGAAGATTCCCAGGGTAGTTGTCAGAGGTCATCACTGGTTGTCATGGGCCAGACATTGATGATGATGATTTATCATGGTGTCGCAATGAGTGGAGTATATGGCTGGAACCAGGGTCTTAAATATTACCTTATGATAAATATGTTCCCAAATACCTTTCATTAGATATAATGGCTCCTTTTGTCTGGGGAGAAATCATTAGGAGAAACAAAATGGCCGCCATCCTATTAGTACACACAGAACCTGTCCTAATCACACAGGAGGACAAGTTACTTCACAACACTGAGGTAAAGAGCTGCCTCATCCTCCTCTGTGCTCTGCTTGTCAGGGATTATGGTCCTGAATACAGATGATAAGATCTTCAGCATGAGCAGATGTGGCTGATGAGCTGCAGTCTCCATTACCACAGTCTATCCTGTCCGTCCTCTCTGTACTTCACATCTCCTCATGAACTCCATTCCTACAGATATTGAGCTAAAGATCTTATCATCTGTATTCAGGATCATAATTCCTGATAAGCAGAGCAGAGAGGAGGATGAGGCAGCTCTTTACCTCAGTGTTGTGAAGTAACTTGTCCTCCTGTGTGATTAGGACAGGCTCTGTGTGCACTAATAGGACGGCGTCCATTTTGTTTCTCCTAATGATTGCTCCCCAGACAAAACGAGTAATTATAACTAATGAAAGGTATTTCGGAATATATTTATAAAGAAGTAATATTTACGTATTTTCATTTTGTTAATTCCCGGAGAACCCTTTTAGAGAGGCTGGCCATAAAACAACATTTAGCAGCTAGCTACAGTATAGTTGGTAAATGTATGATGGCTGATGGTTGTCGAACTGCTGGGAAGTAGGGGATACTGGAGCTTGAACTGCAAATGTCCACTGTGTCCAGTTATTCTTCAGTGCCCGTGCCATTGATCTTACCGTTTACCGCCGCCGTCCTGGGCGTCGTGTTCAGTGGTGATCTGCTGCCTGTGTTTCTAGTTCACCGCTGCAGTCCTGGGCTCTGTCTGTGTAAGTTCTGGTGCATTTTGATCCGCTCCAGAGTTTCCATTCAGCCCTGGCTACAACATTCTTGTTCCTTACATCACCCCCTCTGGGCTCCAGCAGGTTAGATCATGTGGTTTGATCATGTGACCATGCTAGATCATGTGGGTGGGTCACGTGACTCCGTTGACCAACCCTGGCCCTATTTAAGTCACTCCGCCCTCTTCCCAGATGCCTCAGTGTCAAGGTCCTTGTCTTGCCTTAGGTTGTGCGTGGTCCTGTTTGTGTTCCAGTGTTCTGACTCCCACTTGTGTTACCGGACTCCGCTACCTGCCTGATCCCTGCCTGCCTGCATTGACTCTCTCGTTGCTGACCTGGATTGCCTAACCTGTTCCTGAGCCACCTGCCCTGTCCTTTGCCTGACTGACTTCGCCTCTGCCTCATCCTTCGGTCCTGCATTGTCACTCTTGGTAATGATCCGGCCTTCTGACCGCCGCTGTACCTCTGGTACCTTCGCAGGTACTTCCTGGTCCGCCCGGACCAGCTGCCTCGTGTTCCAACCCTCCTCAAGAGGTAGCGACCTGGTGTTCCCCTCGGAAAGTCTATCTCCACCATCAGGGGTATTGTGAAGATCGAGGTGTTTCACTTAGACTACGCCCTTAGAGGAGGTAGAGGAGGTAGGGCACGAGGCACAGTGGGTCCACACCCGCTCATTCGTGACATGTATACTCAACTAATGACAGTAGCATACATAAACAATCAATGACGTCATAGCAAAGATAAAAATACAGAGCTGTCAGGAGCTGCCTGATACCACCACTCCCATTTGTGGAGACCACATTCCTGTGCAGGTCGTCACCACCAATTTCAGACAAGACCAGCCGGGAATAGGTTCTATCTCTCCAGGGGTCCCATAGCGGCCACATGCATTGCCTCTATACTGTGTAGTTATTACGTACACTAAAAATTGTACAGTATAAAACTCGTCAGTGCTCTAAATATTAAGGCTCATATGCCAACCTCTCCTCCTAACATCTTCTGGTTCAGTCTGGTCGCATACCTCCCAACTTTGGAAATGGATAAGGAGGGACAAAATGTGCAGCGCCTGAAAATTATTTTGCCACTGGGCCACGCCTCTAACTCCGTCCAAAACATAACTATACACCTAATCCCACTCAGTCCCCTTACTGCCCCACATAGTAATTATTCCCCAGTTATGTGCCCCCAGTAATATGCCCAGTTATGTGCCCACAGTAATATGCCCAGTTATGTGCCCCCAGTAATATGCCAGTTATGTGCCCCAGTAATATGCCCAGTTATGTGCCCCCAGTAATATGCCCAGTTATGTGCCCCCAGTAATATGCCCTGTTATGTGCCCCCAGTAATATGCCCTGTTATGTGCCCCCAGTAATATTCCCTGTTATGTGCCCCCAGTAATATGCCCTGTTATGTGCCCCCAGTAATATACCCTGTTATGTGCCCCCAGTAATATGCCCTGTTATGTGCCCCCAGTAATATGCCCTGTTATGTGCCCCCAGTAATATGCCCAGTTATGTGCCCCCAGTAATATGCCCAGTTATGTGCCCCCAGAGTAATATGCCCAGTTATGTGCCCCCAGTAAAATTACCAGCTGTGCCCCCCCAGTAATATGCCCACATTGTGCCCCCAGTAATATGCCCACATTGTGCCCCCCAGTAATATGCCAACATTGTGCCCCCCTGTAATACGCCCACATTGTGCTCCCCAGTAATGTTGTGCTCCCACTAATGTGCCCACATTTTGCTCTCCAGTTTATGTTGTAATATGTAATATGCCCACATTTGTGCACCCCAGTAATGTTGTGCCCCCAGTAACTTGTCCACATTGTGCCCCCAGTAATATATTGTTCCCCAGTAATATGCCCACATTGTGCTCTGCAGTTTATGTTGTGCCCCCAGTAATATGCCCACATTTGTGCTCCCCAGTAATGTTGTGCCCCCAGTAACATATCCACATTGTGCCCCCAGTAATATATTGTCTCCCAGTAATATGCCCACCTTGTGTCATTCACAGAAAGTTGAAAAAAATAAGCACCATAATACTTACCTTCTTCCTCGCAGAATCACCAGCAGGACATCGTCTTCTCTGATCTGGAGGGGTCAGAGCCAAGGCTGTCTGACTGCCGGCCCTGCACCCCCCCCCGCCCAGATCGATGGTGTGGAGAGCCGCCTGGAGGTACGGAGAGCCTGCAGGGAGAATGGAAGGGAGAATGGATGAACCAGCGAGCCAATGCCAGCTCTCTGCTTCATCACCATTCAGGCAACTGTCTCTGCATCCTATGGACGCAGGGACAGCTGCCAGAAACCGGGACATACTTCCCCCGTACCGGGACAGTGGGACAGCCACTGTAATCCGGGACAGTCCCGCTGGATCCGGGACGGTTGGGAGGTATGTGGCCGTGCACCTGGGAAGTAACGTGATTGGGATGTCTCTGTGTTTTGCTCATCTGTGGTCTGCTTTTAGAAAAAAAAAAATGAAGCCATTCCAGCGCAGTGCCAGGCCTCACAAGGAATACGTAATATCTCCAGTAATAGCCTGACGCACAGCTTGCTTAATGAGATTACTCAGAAGGTTTGGGAATCCAATTGGAACTGATAGAGAAGGACTCTGGGAGTAGACGGACCTCTGTGACACAACATGTGCCCTTTCTATTTTCCCACACGCAGGAGAATTGAGATAGTCTGCCACGGTGCTATATATAAGATAGGGAGAACTATCTATCTGGCTGCCCCATGCCATAAAGTGTCTGGTATTAAGAACGCTTTTAACAGGGGTAGAGGTGGGGGTTTGAGGGTTTATATGTGACAACTTATTCATTTCCTTGGCCTGAGTCATTGTGGCTGGCGGGCCAAATATTTATTTTTTGGACATTTCATGACAACTTTTGGTAATAAACATGCTTGAAGCCGAAGGAGAAAAATCTGACTTTTGTCTACAAGAAAATATGAAGAAATACAGATAAATAAAACATTTCTAGCTCGAAGCCCCAAGATAACTGGACCAAAACCCTGTGCAACTTTATGTCTCTCATTTTGTTTTTTAGAACAGGAGCCAAAGATGAAGGGGTCAAAACCATGAGGAGATAGGATCCACAGCTTCCTCCCCTTTTTTTTCTTTGCTTGGTGAGCTCCTCCCATTTGCCACCCCTGAAGAAGAGTTTTGAAATGAAGGTGAATGCCGAATCCAGGGGAGGCTGGATCCTTATTTTCATTAACCCACTAACCCGTGAAGAAGATCTTGGAAAAGTAGAGGCCCAATCATTTCCCCACCCATGAGGAATATCTTGGAGAATCCGGGGAAGATGGCATCATACACTGCTCACCTTTTGGGTTTTCTAGGCAAGCCCCACCCCTGAGGAACATCTTGGGAAAAAAGAAGATGGAAGCAGGATTATATGGGATTATATACTTCTTCCACTTTTCGTTTTTCTAGGCAAGCCCCACCCATTTCCATACCAATCTGGAAGATCTTGAAAAAGAAGAAGATGGAGGCAGACTCCAGGGGAGTTGGGATCCATACTGTCCTTCCCCTTTCAATTTTGCTAGGCAAGCACCAGCCATTTCCCCACCGATCAAGAAAAAAGGATGGAAGTAGACTCTATCGGAGTTGGGATCCATATTCTCCATTCCGTTTCAGTTTTCCTCCTCAAGCCCTATCCATTTCCCCACCTGTGAGGAAGACCTTGAAAAAGAAGATTGAAGCAGACATCAGAGGAGTTGGGACCCATACTCTCCTCCCCTTTTGGTTTTTCTAGGCAAGCCCCCTTCATTCCACCTGTGAAGAAGATCTTGAAACAGAAGGTGATGGAAGTAGACTGCTGAAGAGTTGGAATTCATAGGCTTCTCCTATCAATTTTCCCAACCCAGAAGAGGATCTTGGAGATAAGGAAAATGGAGGCAAAATTCAGGGGAGATTGGATCCATATTTTCCTTCCCCTTTTATGCCCAGCCTATCCTCTAACCAGTGAAGAAGATCTTGGAAAAGTAGAGGCCCCAATCATTTCCCCACCCATGAGGAATATCTTGGAGACAAAAAAGATGGAGGCAGAATCCGGGGAAGATGGCATCATACTCTCCTCACCTTTTGTGTTTTCTAGGCAAGCCCCACCCCTGAGGAACATCTTGGGAAGAAAGAAGATGGAAGCAGGATTATACGGGATTATATAATCCTTACACTTTTCGTTTTGCTAGGCAAGCCCCACCCATTTCCATACCAATCAGGAAGATCTTTTTCAAAAGAAGAAGATGGAGGCAGACTCCACGGAAGTTGGGATCCATATTGTCCTTCCCCTTTCAGTTTTGCTAGGCAAGCACCAACCATTTCCCCACCGATCAAGAAAAAAGGATGGAAGTAGACTCTATGGGATTTGGGATCCATACTCTCCTTCCTCTTTCAGTTTTCCTTGTCAAGCCCCATCCATTTTCCCACCTGTGAGGAAGATCGTGAAACAGAAGGTGATGGAAGTAGACCGCAGAAGAGTTGGAATTCATAGGTTTCTCCCCTTTTGGTTTTGCTTAGCAAGTCCTATAAATTTCCCCAACCCAGAAGAGGATCTTGAAAATAAGGAAAATGGAGGCAAAATTCAGGAGAGATTGTATCCATATTTTCCTTCGGTTTTTCTACCTGTAAGGAAGACCTTGGAAAAGAAAAAGACATAGGCAGAAATCAGGAGACATTGGACCCAGTGTTGTACATAGAGAAATAAGAGCCCCATAGCAAGAATCAAACCAGGCCCCCCACACAGGACAGAAGGGTTTCCCCCTATGCCCTTTTAACGACCCTTGGGCCATTTTTCTACTACCTCACTTGCTACAAGTTGTTCCTATAGCTGGTAGAGTCCTGACCAAGTTTTCACCTCCAGTAGAAGAGGAGATAACCCCAACTAAGACTGGGCCCCCTCTTGCTCTGGGCCCCATAGCAGTCGCCTGGTCTGCCGCTATGGTAGTTACGCCCCTGATTGGACCCTTCTCTTCTCGCTCTTTTGGTTTTACTAGGCAAGCACCACCCATTTCCTAACTCATGAGGAATATCTTGGAAACAAGACAAGGCAGAATCCAGGAAAAATAGGATCATAGTCTCCTTCTCCTTCAAGGTTTTGCAGGCAAGCCACACCCCTGAGGATGATATTGGAGGTATAAACAAAAATATAATGGAGGTAGAAACAAGTGGAGGTAGGCAAGCCCACCCATTTCTCCACTTTTCTGGAAGAAAAAAGATGGAGGCAGAATTCAGGGGACGTTGGAAGCATACTCCCCATACTCTTTTGGTTTTGCTAGGCAAGCACTGACCATTTTCCCACATGAGGAATATCTTGAAAAAAAGACAGAGGCAGAATCCAGGAGATATGGGATCATAGTCTTCTCCCACTTTAGGCAAGCCCCACCCCTGAGGAACATATTAGAAGAAAATAAGATGGTTGAGGCTTGCCTAGAAACCCTTGATTCTGCCTCCATCTTATTTTCTTCTAATATGTTCCTCAGGAGTAGGGCTTGCCTAAAGGGAGAGAAGACTATGATCTACCATTTCTCCTGGATTCTGCCTCTGTCTTGTTTCCCAGATATTCCTCATGTGGGGAAATGGGTGGTGGTTCCAATGTCCCCTGAATTCTGCCTCCATCTTTTTTTCTTCCAGAAAAGTGGAGAAATGGTTGAGGCTTGCCTAGAAACCCTTGATTCTGCCTTCGTTTCTCCACCTCCTGGAAGAAAAAAGAAGAAGGTGGAAGCAGACTCCCGGGGGATTGGGATCCATACTCTTCCCACTCGTTTGGATTTGCTAGGCAAGCACCTCCCATTTCCCTACTATGAGGAATATCTTGGAAAATAAGATGCTGGAAGCAGATTGCAGGATAATTGAGATCCCCGGTCTTCTTCCCCCCTCATTTCTTTGCTCGGAAGAAGATATTGGAAACAAAGAAAACAAGGAAACGGGATCATACTCTCCTCTCCTTTTGGTTTCACTAGGAAAGCTCCACCCATTCCCCATTTCTGAGGAAAATGTTGGGGGAAAAATAAGCAAATTGGAGATTGTTTTTCTAGTAAATTCTCGTGTGCTAACAATAAGCATAACATGATAACATAAAGAAAAGGTCATGGACGCTCATTGCAGTGACAGCCATGAGACCACAAAAACAGTACTAGACCAAAAAAATGCCCAAACTGTGACAGCTACATGACTCTCAATGCAGTGACCACCACTATAGAGTCCCAGCTATAAGAGTCACCCCATAATAATTATAGTCACATGCCCTCATAACAACTACCACAGGACCTCCGTAACAGTCACAGCAAAGGGACCACCAAAATAGTGCCAGCCATGGGACCCTTATATCAGGGGTAGCCTCAGTGCCCCATAGTCACCTTCCTTCCTGATATAAGTGGCCATCAGACTGAAGAAGAGTAAAGTAAATAACATTGTGTTCAGAAGATTCCAGTAGGATAATTCCAGGCCAAGATGTAACTTTAAGAAGTTGTGAGGGACTAACAAGTCTGATGTGGTGGATTAATGGTGCTGATAAGGAAAGCAATCGCAGAATCAAGTCATACTTGGATGTCAAACATGAGACATTACTCATAGTCCAAATATAAATATTGACCAATTAACAGTCCAAAACAGGGAAAAAAACCTCAGCACCTTTAATACGTCTCCCTCATACTTTGCCCTGAGACGGGACTTTATACTGTATATCATGGTTTCTTACTGATTACTGAGCTAAGGGGCTTCCTAAAGTGTCCACCAGGGAACCTTAAGTGTCTTCTTACATATGCCATTACAAAAAGTCAAAAAGTTACATGATACGCCTGCCTCAACGTCTCTGTATCCAAGGCATTGACATGGTAAGGGGTCTCATATACTAGATGGACCACAAAATCAGAACCCTGTTAATGGGGAAATGACGTACGTACCAGATGCTGGAGTTGATTTCCACCCAGGACCACCACAAGGAGTCCCTCTTCCCACCATTTACACATAAGCAAATGTAGAAAACTGTCATCCGGTGCATACTGTAACATGGTGGCTGGTAAAGTACTGGAGGGGGTGTATATCTCACCCAGGATGCTCAGATGGGTGACGTAAAAAAAATACAGGAAAGCTGAGTGGTTTCAGAAAATTGATCAAGGAACTTTTCTTAAAAGTGTTTTATTGGCCTGGATATTTATGGAATGGTGATTAGGTTGGTAGAGGGACCAACCATTCCCTCCCCACTCCAGTACAACATTTTCCCATAGTGTGAGTAATCCCAGGTATAGATGCTGGGCTCATTACTGTGGGGATAAACACAGGGCTGAAATGCTCATTGTGTGAAGCCTGATCACCCTGTGTTTGTGGAAATACTTAGGTGAGGTAAACTTCTGTATAGTTGGCGTCCAGAGGGGCAGGTATTTGATTTCTGTTTGAGTGTTCAGCCTTGGCTGCCGTTGACTGGAGAAAAATAAAGTGGTTTTGGACCTTTAACCCTGAAGTCTGTGAAATCTGCCATTGCTGACCCCGTTCACACACACGGACTGAGACAATACTTACGGTACCTGTAATGTAGTTGGTAAATTTGTGGCCCCAGCCCTAGAATGCCTCAAACCCTCCTGGGACTGCCACTTAAGGACGGGCTTACATAAGCCCCACCCTTTTTTGGCCTGGTTGGTAATCAGGCCTGTGTCATCATGACTTATCATGACACACACAATATAATAAAATCGGTAAGTTAGACACAACTTACAGATTCATCACGATTCTATTAAAGGTCCAAATGTCCATCGGCCGTCAGATCCAGGAGCCAATCACAATACACCGCACTCTTCTGTATCTCCTGCTCCTTTAACCCTTACACTGCTTGAAACTCAGTATGGCCTCCGGTAAGGAGACATGCTCTTCTCCTGACGTGCACCCACCTGGGATCATTTTCCTCAGGCTTCTCATAATGCTCTCCTGGATTCTTCAACAATGATGGAGGTCTGGACACATGGTTGACTATTTTTTGGCATCAGCTGCAATCCTGTGTTACACCGCTTCATGTACAGCTGGAATGGAAAGGTCTCACAGAATTATGACTCGCAAAACAGTCCTGTGTGAATGAGTCCACCATACTTCGGCCTCCGCTATCAAATATACCATGTTGTACGCACTCACACACAACACTACTGCCCTCCACAAAGAGGACCACCACCTAGAGGGAAAGGAGACGATGGATTCATTTCTTATATTCCTCTGGTAAAGTGAAATCTGAGTTCTGATTGGTCATTTCTCACGCTGCTCTGGTAAAGTGAAAGCTGAGCTTTGATTGGTCATTTCTCACGCTGCTCTGGTAAAGTGAAAGCTGAGCACTGATTGGTCCTTTCTTGCACCGCTCTAGTAAACTGAAAGCTGAGCTCTGATTGGTCCTTTCTTACACTCCTGATTGGTTGCTATGAGTGGCAAAGACACTTCTACTGTAAGACAGTTTTGAAGAATGAGGCCAAATGAACATTGTCCTGGAAAACAGGGGTCTGTTGTTTGTGGCCCACCTTGTATTTCAGGTCTACAAGAGGACTTTATAGTTGGTCCAACTGTAGGCCTCTCTGCCTCCATAAAGGCCTCTCTGTGTATAACGAAGGTGGTTGCTATTGTGAATGGCCGACATATAAAACTACATTTCCCCTTCCTATATAACATACAGGTAAAATAGTGGCATTAATGGACTCCAGGGCAGATAATTGCATACTTGCCAATGTTTCATTTTGTAAAATCAGGGCATAGAGTAAACACCCCGGCCCTGTCTGAGAACACCAACTTATCGTCGGGGTTTATGTTATCCCTGCCCATTTTCTGCCCAGGACAGAGCAAATTTGCCGGGACTGTCTCTGAAAATCAGGGACAGCCCCATCAAATTCGGGACAGTTGGAAACTATGCAATCAGGCATTGCCAGAGGTCTTACAGCAATAAAAAGAGCACAACCTCCATCTTTATGGGGGATCAGAGATGGCTTTTTGGTGGTGCATCTTCTGTTATAGAGGGGCTGGCTCAAAAATAACATTTATCGCTTAACCACAGAATAAATGTATTAACTCTGTGGATCAGATCAGGGAGTTGCGGTAAAGCTTTTGCACACAAGGAATTCGAAGATCCCTGTTCACTTGATCAGTGCAGGTCCCAATGGTCGAACCCCTGGAGATCAAACATTTAGCACAATCCTGTGGCTGGGTGATAAATGCTGTTTGTAGGCCTGTAATCTACAAAAGTAAGCAGTGTCTGCTGAAGGACCCGTGGTCACATGGGCCTACTGAGCAGGTCCTCAAGTTACAGCAAGAAAGTAGAGCTGTTCCAGACACCTACGAGTAGTGTGTCCTAGAGTGAAATGTGTGAGCCGGCCACTGAACATTCTCTGGAGCACCGAGTCGAAAGCACCGAGCACGGCGCAGGACGAGGCAGCTACCGTTCCCAAGTCCAAGTCAGCCTCAGACCTGAATTCTCTGGACAGAAAAGTGAGTGTAAGTACAGCATCTGTGCAGGAGCCAAGTGTGCGTGTGCCATGAATTGTCAGCGCTGTGGACAATAGCCGTCCAACAGTGAAGAAACATTTTTTGCAGTTTCCACCTCTGCGTGATTGTCGCCATCCACCTGATCCCTACAGGCAGATCCATTTAAATGATACAAATCTAACTGCCTACAACCTACACCACTGATGATCGAGCACCCAAGCATAATTGAAGTCTATGGGAGTAAACCAAATTTTAAAAAAAACAAAAACACACAGAGACACTACTTACCTTCCCTGGCAACTCCCTCCTCACGTCCAGCAGGAAGACGGCGCACAGAGTGGTAAGTTTGCCGTCTTCCTGCTGGACGTGAATTACTACAAAGAAGAAGCCTGAGGAGGTAAGTGGTTTGTGTTTGTTTGTTTGTTTTCTATTTCAAGGGGGGACCCCATGCCATTTTTTAAAATTATTTAATTATTTTTTTTTTTAATGGAGTGGGGTCCCCCCTTTTTTCCTTTGCCAGCCAGATACAACCAGCAGCGGCAGCCTGGCACTACCAGGGTGGGAAGGGACACGGTTATTGGCCCTTCCCAGCCTAATAGTAACAGCCTGCCGCTGCCCCAGAACCGGACCCGCAATTTAGAAGGTCCGGTCCTGCGGGTACCCGGCTCTTCCCGACACCCCTGGTGGCGGTGGGTGCCGAGGTAATAGAAGTCGGGGTTAATGCTGGCCATACCGGCAAGCGCTAAGCCCAATATTAGTAATTAGGGCCGTCTGTAGATAGCCGAGGTTACTAAAACTGTTGTAAAAAAACACACACTTATAAAATATTATATTGAAATAAATACTCCCCCAGACCCCTGTTTGACCATTTTATTTAAAAAATATAAAAGCTGATCCGACGTAATCCATGAATCCAACTTAGTCCTCTGCATTCACAAGCCTGAAAAATAGAAAACAAACACAGACCACTTACCTCCACACCACACCATTCGGATCCGTCCCCATTGACTTGCATTGGGGGTCATGACGGATCTGTCTTGGTGCAGGGAGGGGACTCGAGCATTGCGCTTGAGTACACTTGGTATTTGGCCGAACACCGAGTGGACCTGAGCGTAGGCATGCTCGGCCGAACAGCGAGTTGGGCCGAGCATGCTCGCTCAACACTAGGGGAGACCATTGTATACAGATGTATACAGGATCCTGGTGGGAGTCCACCTCTATGCGGACCGGACCTGTCCATATTGTACTTGGTTGCCACGTCTTGTAGAACAGATCAGAACACTATTACTATGTGGAGGTGCTGAGGAAGATGATGGAGGATGAGAGTCCTTCTCGGTAGGTGGCACGGCCGGAGAACTGCTCTGTGTTATAGTGAAGTATTCACAGTCTGGAAAATGTTCAACGGAAAAATCCTGTTAAGAAAGTAAGAAATGACCTGGATTATCTCAGAACCGATCCAAGGAGAAGACAAAAGTATCCGCACATCCATCATTAACTGCCCGGTCCAAGAAGAGCAGGAATGTCAGCGATTCATATCCTCGAGGAACATGTCTGCTGCTGATGTATCTTAGCATATCTCGTGTGATACTGCATGCTGACGGGGTGTATCTAAAGCTATCATGTGCGATACGGTCTGAGGAGCTGATGTCTTCAAGCCAATAATTTGTAATACTGTCTTCTGGCTTGGTGTATCTAAAACTATCATGTGTGATACTGCCTTCTTAGCCCCTGTATCTAATCTTATCATGTGTGATACTGCCTTCTTAGCCCCTGTATCTAATCTTATCATATGTGATACTGTACATATTGTACATATTGTATCTAAGCCAATTATGTGTGATACAGACGGCGCAGCTACTGTATCTAAGTCTATCATAAGTGATACCGTATGTTGAGCTGCTGTATCTAAGACTATCATGTGTGATACTCTCTAATGGCCTGGTATACACTTTTTACTGTCCTGTGTCCTCTGCTGTGTATCTAAGCCTTTTCTTGTGTGATACTGGGTTCTAAGCAGCTGTATCTAAACCTAACATGTGTAATATTACTTTTTCCAGTGGTATCTAAGTCCACCATGGGTACCTAGTGAGCTAATGTACAGTATCTGACCCTTTAAGGTGTGATACTGTCTTTTTAGCTGGTGTATCTAAACTTGCCATCTGTAATGCTATGTGCTGAGTGGGGTATCTAAGTCTATCAAATGGGATACTGCCTGACAAGCTGGTGCATGACACAGCCTGGTTAGCTGCCGTATCTGAGCTCATCTCATGAGCTAATGTATCTATGCTTATTGCTGATATACATATTTTCCGGGGACATATGAATACATGGATGGTCCTGACTAGGCTTCAGTGAATCGAGCTTCGGATCTATGATGGTCGATTCGCTCATGCCTAGTCCTGACCTACCTTCTTCCTTGCACCTCTTACCTCTCCGACTTCTACAATATTTCCAGATGAGAGGAGAGATTTTCTTATCCGGTTCCAGGTTCTGAACACTTCTCAGATGCTTGGACGAAAAATATATCGATTGAGGTTCCAAAACAGAATTGTACCTTCATGTGATGGAACGTCTGATGGTATACAGCTGTGCGCTGCTGCACACGGCCAGGTTACCTTGCCCCGTAATCAAAGACAACCCGAAGGATTTCAGGACACCGTGCTGTTCCGAACATGAAGAGAACCCAAGTGCAGGCTGCCCCTGGTGATGAATGAAGACCCACTCAAAGCCTAGACTGGACTGCGAGGATGCCAGATTTTAATGGCTGATAAAAATAGGCACAATTTCATCAATATAGTATTAACCACTAAAAATGTGGATACTGCCTCCTATGTACAAGAATATAACTACTATAATACTGCTCCTATGTACAGGAATATAACTACTATAATACTGCTCCTATGTACAAGAATATAACTACTATAATACTGCTTCTATGTACAAGAATATAACTGCTATAATACTGCCTCATATGTACAAAAATATAACTACTATAATACTGCCTCCTATGTATAAGAATATAACTACTATAATACTGCTCCTATGTACAAGAATATAACTACTATAATACTGCTCCTATATACAAGAATATGACTACTATAATACTGCCTCCTATGTACAAGAATATAACTACTATAATACTGCCTCTATGTACAAGAATATAATTACTATAATACTGCTCCTATGTTCAAGAATATAACTACTATAAAATTGCCTCGTATATACAAGAGTATAACTACTATAATACTGCTCCTATGTACAAGAATATAACTACTATAATACTGCCTCCTATGTACAAGAGTATAACTACTATAATATTGCCTCCTATGTATAAGAATATAACTACTATAATACTGCCTCCTATGTACAAGATATAATACTATAATACTGCTCCTATGTACAAGAATATAACTACTATAATACTGCCTCCTATGTACAAGAAGAGTATAACTACTATATATATTGCTCCTATGTACAAGAATATAACTACTATAATACTGCCTCCTATGTACAAGCTACTATAATATGCTCCTATGTACAGAATATACTACTATAATACTGGCTCCTATGTACAAGAATATAACTACTATAATACTGCTCTATGTACAAGAATATAACTACTATAATACTGCTCCTATGTACAAGAATATAACTACTATAATACTGCTCCTATGTACAAGAATATAACTACTAAATACTGCTCCTATGTAACAAGAATATAACTACTATAATACTGCTCCTATGTACAAGAATATAACTACTATAATACTGCTCCTATGTACAAGAATATAACTACTATATAATACTGCTCCTATGTACAAGAATATAACTACTATAAAATACTGCTCCTATGAATATACTACAAAAATATAACTACTATAATACTGCTCCTATGTACAAGAATATAACTACTACTATAATACTGCTCCTATGTACAAGAATATAACTACTATAATACTGCTCCTAATATACAAGAATATAACTACTATAATACTGCTCCTATGTACAAGAATATAACTACTATAATACTGCTCCTATGTACAAGAATATAACTACTATAATACTGCCTCCTATGTACAAGAATATAACTACTATAATACTGCTCCTATGTACAAGAATATAACTACTATAATACTGCCTCCTATGTACAAGAATACATAACTACTATAATACTGCTCCTATGTACAAGAATATAACTACTATAATACTGCTCCTATGTACAAGAATATAAACTATATAATACTGCTCCTATGTACAAGAATATAACTACTATAATACTGCTCCTATGTACAAGAATATAACTACTATATATACTGCTCCTATGTACAAGATAATATACTACTATAAATACTGCTCCTATGTACAGATAATATAACTACTATATACTGCCTCCTATGTACAAGAAAACTATAACTACTATGTACAAAATATAACTACTATAATACTGCTCCTATGTACAAGAATATAACTACTATATAATACTGCTCCTATGTACAAGAATATAACTACTATAATACTGCCTCCTATGTACAAGAATATAAACTACTATAAATACTGCTCCTATGTACAAGAATATAACTACTATAATACTGCTCCTATGTACAAATAATATAACTACTATAATACTGCTCCTATGTACAAGAATATAACTACTATAATACTGCTCCTATGTACAAGAATATAACTACTATAATACTGCTCCTATGTACAAGAATATAACTACTATATACTGCTCTATGTATAATATAACTACTATAATACTGCTCCTATGTACAAGAATACAACTACTATAATACTGCTCCTATGTACAAATAATAACTACTATAACTGCTCCTATGTACAAGAAATATAACTACTATAATACTGCTCCTATGTTACAAGAATATAACTACTATAATACTGCTCCTATGTACAAGAATATAACTACTATAATACTGCTCCTATGTACAAGAATACTATAACTACTATAATACTGCTCCTATGTACAAGAATATAACTACTATAATACTGCTCCTATGTACAAGAATATAACTACTATAATACTGCTCCTATGTACAAGAATATAAACTACTATAATACTGCCTCCTATGTACAAGTACAACTACTATGTACAAAATATAACTACTATAATACTGCTCCTATGTACAAGAATATAACTACTATAATACTGCTCCTATGTACAAGAATATAACTACTATAATACTGCCTCCTATGTACAAGAATATAACTACTATAATACTGCTCCCTATGTACAAGAATATAACTACTATAATACTGCTTATACTATGCTGCCCTATGTACAAGAATATAACTACTATAATACTGCCTCCTATGTACAAGAATATAACTACTATAATACTGCCTCCTATGTACAAGAATATAACTACTATAATACTGCTCCTATGTACAAGAATATAACTACTATAATACTGCTCCTATGTACAAGAATATAACTACTATAATACTGCTCCTATGTACAAGAATATAACTACTATAATACTGCCTCCTATGTACAAGAATATAAACTACTATAATACTGCCTCCTATGTACAAAGAATATAACTACTATAATACTGCTCCTATGTACAAGAATATAACTACTATAATACTGCTCCTATGTACAAGAATATAACTACTATAATACTGCTCCTATGTACAAGAATATAACTACTATAATACTGCTCCTATGTACAAGAATATAACTACTATAATACTGCTCCTATGTACAAGAATATAACTACTATAATACTGCTCCTATGTGTATCCTATGTACAAGAATATAACTACTATAATACTGCTCCTATGTACAAGAATATAACTACTATAATACTGCTCCTATGTACAAGAATATAACTACTATAATACTGCCTCCTATGTACAAGAATATAACTACTATAATACTGCTCCTATGTACAAGAAATATAACTACTATAATACTGCTCCTATGTACAAGAATATAACTACTATAATACTGCTCCTATGTATACAAGAATATAACTACTATAATACTGCCTCCTATGTACAAGAATATAACTACTATAATACTGCTCCTATGTACAAGAATATAACTACTATAAATACTGCTCCTATGTACAAGAATATAACTACTATAATACTGCCTCCTATGTACAAGAATATAACTACTATAATACTGCTCCTATGTACAAGAAATATAACTACTATAATACTGCTCCTATGTACAAGAATATAAACTACTATAATACTGCTCCTATGTACAAGAATATAACTACTATAATACTGCTCCTATGTACAAGAATATAACTACTATAATACTGCCTCCTATGTACAAGAATAAAACTATAATATGTACAAAAATATAACTACTATAATACTGCCTCCTATGTACAAGAATATAACTACTATAATACTGCTCCTATGTACAAGAATATAACTACTATAATACTGCCTCCTATGTACAAGAATATAACTACTATAATACTGCTCCTATGTACAAGAAATATAACTACTATAATACTGCTCCTATGTACAAGAATATAACTACTATAATACTGCTCCTATGTACAAGAATATAACTACTATAATACTGCTCCTATGTACAAGAATATAACTACTATAATACTGCTCCTATGTACAAGAATATAACTACTATAATACTGCTCCTATGTACAAGAATATAACTACTATAATACTGCCTCCTATGTACAAGAATATAAACTATAAATACTGCTCCTATGTACAAGAATATAACTACTATAATACTGCTCCTATGTACAAGAATATAACTACTATAATACTGCTCCTATGTACAAGAATATAACTACTATAATACTGCTCCTATGTACAAGAATACTATGTACAAAATATACTACTATAATACTGCCTCCTATGTACAAGAATATAACTACTATAATACTGCTCCTATGTACAAGAATATAAACTACTATAATACTGCCTCCTATGTACAAGAAATATAACTACTATAATACTGCTCCTATGTACTATATACTACTGCCTCCTATGTACAAGAATATAACTACTATAATACTGCCTCCTATGTACAAGAATATAACTACTATAATACTGCTCCTATGTACAAGAATATAACTACTATAATACTGCCTCCTATGTACAAGAATATAAACTACTATAATACTGCTCCTATGTACAAGAATATAACTACTATAATACTGCTCCTATGTACAAGAACTACATAATACTGCTCCTATACAAGAATATAACTACTATAATACTGCTCCTATGTACAAGAATATAACTACTATAATACTGCTCCTATGTACAAGAATATAACTACTATAATACTCCTATGTACAAGAATATAACTACTATAATACTGCTCCTATGTACAAGAATATAACTACTATATAATACTGCTCCTATGTACAAGAATATAACTACTATAATACTGCTCCTATGTACAAGAATATAACTACTATAATACTGCTCCTATGTACAAGAATATAACTACTATAATACTGCTCCTATGTACAAGAATATATAACTACTATAATACTGCTCCTATGTACAAGAATATAATACTACAAGAATATAATACTATAATACTGCTCCTATGTACAAGAATATAACTACTATTAATACTGCTCCTATGTACAAGAATAATATAACTACTATAATACTGCCTCCTATGTACAAGAAATAAACTACTATGTACAAAATATAACTACTATAA